>CAEFZP010001971.1:0-22500 GCA_903064625.1 Mallotus villosus | reverse complement strand
CCTTGAAGACACCACGACTTGTCAGGATCCTCGTAAAACTCCTGAACGATTGCGTCCACGCCATTCTCCCTCTCCCGTTCTCCCTCTCCGCTTCTCTACTTACCAAACTCGGCCATCTGTCTAATTGTTCACCTCCATTGCTTTAATGCCTTTTACATGCTTTCCTCTCCTCTTTCCAGGCAATAAACTTTATTTCTTCACGAGACTTCAATCTGAAGATAGACAGAAAGATAGACAGGCAGACAGACAGACAGACAGACAGACAGACAGACAGACAGGCAGGCAGGCAGGCAGACAGGCAGACAGACAGACAGACAGACATGCAGACATGCAGACAGGCAGACAGGCAGACAGACGACAGACAGACCCAATAGACTTCGTTTGTGTGTGTTTCAGTGTGTGTATATGTGTGCAGATCATGTAAAGCAGATATAATATGTCTATAATTATGTATATGATAAGCACATAATCACCCTCTTTACAGCTGGTAATAGCTGCCATATAAGACTGGAGAAGAGCATCAGGAGAGCAATTCAGACATTAATAAGACACAGTGCTGTGGTTTTACCCTTGAGTCACAACTGTTTGTGTGTGTGTGTGTGTGTGTGTGTGTGTGTGTGTGCGCGTGCGCGTGTGGTGTGTTGAGTAAATACTCTCTGGGGTAGTAAAACCATCCTGTTGTCACTTAAACATCTGAGCTTGTTAACCCCTGGCTGCTCACTTCCCCCCTGGTTACATCTGGAAAGTGCGGGATGAGTGTTTCAGATTAAGTTATAAACCCCTAAGAAGCATTATTAAGCTTGTAAAGAAGTATTAACCTTTATGAAACTATATGAAGCTGTTTGAAACAGTGTAACAGCAGTATTACCCAAACAAGCAGTATAAGCTGTCATTTGGGGTCATCTGCCCTGGTTCTCTGCCCTCATCACAAAGACGATGATGAACAAGTGTGACTACGTCAGTGTTGCTGGCTGAGGATGATCAGCTATGCCTTCAGTCATTTATCTTCCCTGCTCCTCTCCTTTCCTCTGTCTGTCTACCAACATATGGTGTATGAGGGGCTGAACGCACACACACACGCTCCCTCACACACTCTCTCTCACACACTCTCTCTCTCACACACACACACACACACCTTGGTAGACAGGTAGACGGGAGCGCTGGACTCATAAATAGACTCTTGAGAGTATTTATACAGAACCACGAACACACAGACAGACAGACGGACAGACGGGCAGACAGACAGACGGGCAGACAGACAGACGGGCAGACAGACAGGTAGACAGACAGACGGGCAGACAGACAGACAGACGGGCAGACAGGTAGACGGGCAAACAGACAGACGGGCAGACAGACAGGTAGACAGGTAGACAGGTAGACAGACAGACGGGCAGACAGGTAGACAGGCAGACGGGCAGACAGACATAATGACTAAAATGTACTGTATTGTATTTGTGTTTGTTTTCCTCCAGCACAAGGCCCGAGTAGAAGCCATGCTGCTGGACCTGGCTTCTCTCCGCAGTGTTTGTGAGTTCTCGGATTCCTTCAAGGCTAAAAACCTGTAAGTCCTCTTCTGTTTCTCTTTCTCTCCCTCCCGCCTTTTTTAATTTAAATTTTATTTTTTTACTTCTCTTTTCTTGCCTATAGTGGTCTTTATTCGTCTATTTCTCTTTGGTCCAAACCTGGCCTGCGACCTCTAAACCCTGGTCCATCACACAGCCATCCCACTAGGTTATCCAATCAGAAACTCTGATCTCCCTGTCAATCTCAAAAAGCTAATATTTTTTACCTTTATTTTAGGAAAGGAAAGGTTGCTAAAAGGTTTCACAAAAAAGGTTTGCAGCATTTAGGAGTACTTGATGATGACTCGACTATGATCTATTGTACTCTATTTTACTCTGCTTGAATCTACTCTGTTTTAGAGACAGAGGCTGTGAAGGCATGGAAAGACAGATCATGTCTAAGAAGGCAGAATGACAGTTAATGACAGAGTAGGAGAGCGGTCAGGTGCTGAGGGAAAACAGACCTCCCTCTTCCTCACAGCACCACATGCTACACATCCCAACCCCAGGTCACCATGGACACCATATGGAGCCAGAGGCCCAAGGAAAGGGTGTGTGTGTGTGTATGTTTGTGTTCTTGACTTTGCTCTGTGGCAAACTTGGTAACCCTTGTTTTGTTCTTGTCAGCATTTCTGGTGTCATTCTGCTGCTGTCGTCTGGGCTTTCTTCCTTTACTGGGAATAGGAATATGTTTTCCTGTGTGTGTTTGTGCATCTGTGCAGGGTGTGTGTAATTGTGTGTTTGTGCAAACGTGTTCAGGGTGTGTTCTCCCTTGGGGGTTGCAGGACAGTCGTTGCCGCTGGCAACCTTGGGGCAGCATACGACCATCCAGGCCATGTGGCTTGGGCTGCAGCCAAACCTCCCGGTGCCTCCCTCCCTCACCCCTTACCACCCCTCCACCCTCCGGGTGCCTGCCCTCCCTCACCCCTTACCACCTCCACCCTCCTGGTGCCTGCCTCCCTCACCCCTTACACCTCACCCTCTGTGCCGCTCCCTCACCCCTACCCCTCCACCCTCCTGGTGCCTGCCCTCCCTCACCCCTTACCACCTCCACCCTCCTGGTGCCTGCCTCCCTCACCCCTTACCACCTCCACCCTCCTGGTGCCTCCCTCCCTCACCCCTTACCACCCCTCCACCCTCTGGGTGCTTCCTCCCTCACCCCTTACCACCTCCACCCTCCTGGTGCCTCCCTCCCTCCCTCACCCCTTATCACCTCCACCCTCCTGGTGCTGCCTCCCTCACCCCTTACCACCTCCACCCTCCTGGTGCCTGCCTCCCTCACCCCTTACCACCTCCACCCTCCTGGTGCCTGCCTCCCTCACCCCTTACCACCCTCCACCCTCCTGGTGCCTGCCTCCCTCACCCCTTACACCTCCACCCTCCGGTGCTGCCTCCCCACCCCTTACCACCTCCACCCTCCTGGTGCCTGCCCCCTCACCCCTACCACTCCACCCTCCTGGTGCCTGCTCCCTCACCCCTTACCACCTCCACCCTCCTGGTGTCCCCTCCCTCACCCCTACCACCCCTCCACCCTCCTCTCCTGAACATCATCAGTCCAACTTCTTCAGGACACCTGCTCCCCTGTGAAACCCACCTCTTTCCCTCCCTCCCTCCCTTCCTTCCTTCCTTCCTTTTCCCTTTCTCTTTCCATTTCTCTTCTTCCTTCCCTTCCTTTCTGCCCCCCCCCACTCCCTTCCTCCTCTCTTTACTTCCCAACCCTTCCTCCCGCCCTCCTCACCTCCCCCTCTGGTGTGGTAGTGGGGGATGAGGGTTGGGGGTCTCCTGGTGAGGTAGTGGGGGATGAGGGTTGGGGGTCTCCTGGTGTGGTAGTGGGGGATGAGGGTTGGGGGTCTCCTGGTGAGGTAGTGGGGGTGGATGAGGGTTGGGGGTCTCCTGGTGTGGTAGTGGGGGATGCGGGTTGGGGGGTCCCAGGGGGATATCAAAGTACATTAATTCTCATCAGAACGTGAGCGGAGCAGAACAGAGTGGAGGCTGTGAGCTGTGAATGGTACTGGGAGTCTCTCACCACTCTATAACAGCATGCATGTCCTTAGGCAGCTCACACACACACACACATATTCCTGTTCCTGTTTTTTCTCCTCTCCGCTCACTTCTGCTGCTCTCTGCTCCTCTGTTCTTTCCCCTTCTCCTCCATTGCTCCTCCTCTCCCTCCCTCCCTCCCTCCCTCACCTCCTCCTCTCCCTCCCTCCCCTCCTCCTCTCTCTTGCTCCCCTCCTCCTCTCCCTCCCTCCCCTCCTCCTCTCCCTCCCTCCTCTCCTCCTCTCTCTTGCTCCCCTCCTCCACTCCCTTCCTCCCCTCTCCTCTCTCTTGCTCCTCCCCTCCCTCCCCTCCTCCTCTCTCTCGCTCCTCTCCTTGCTCATAAAGGTTTTGGTGACTGTAGTTCTTGCTGAGTGACCCTGATTCCTTCTTAATAGTCTGATCTGAAATCACTACATTGATCATGCCAAATACAAAGCAGTTCTGTACAGAGGTAGAAAGAATGCTGGTAAAGCTAAAGAGTTCCAGGGTTCAACACACAGTTCGGCATCATTGATATCCAGGCTGTGGAACACACAGACACCAGTAATCCACATACAGACAAGCACTGAGATGTCCCTGAGATGAGTCGGGCTTTGCCGGAAATAAACATCAAAATCAAATCATAAAATGGAGGATATAAGATTTGTAGAGCTAGTATTTACAGGTTTAACAGGTCTAAAACCACGGTCTCCAATTTTAGAAGTTGACTTCAGTGGAGGTCTACAACCAGGGTTCTCAGGAGGTCTAGAACCAAGCTTTTCTGAAGTTCTAACATCAGGGTCTACATGAGATCCAAAACCATGGTTCTGAGTTGCACTGGAACCAGGGTTTACATGTCTAGAACCAGGGTCTGCAGGTCTAGAACCAGGGTCTGCAGGTCTAGAACCAGGGTCTGCAGGTCTAGAACCAGGGTCTACACGTCTAGAACCAGGGTCTGCAGGTCTAGAACCAGGGTCTGCAGGTCTAGAACCAGGGTCTGCAGGTCTAGAACCAGGATCTGCAGGTCTAGAACCAGGGTCTGCAGGTCTAGAACCAGGGTCTGCAGGTCTAGAACCAGAATCTGCAGGTCAAGAACCAGGGTCTGCAGGTCTAGAACCAGGGTGTGTAGGTCTAGAACCAGGGTCTGCAGGTCTAGAACCAGGGTCTGCAGGTCTAGCTTGAGAAGGTCAAATGTTTTTTGATGCTGTGGGAGAAGCCGTGACTGCTGAGGTAACAATGTGCTGATGTCAGCGCTCAGTGATGCTGTTGGTTTGGACTCTGGTGTCTCTAATCCAGCCAGCGTGTCTGGAGGCCTGAAGGTGAACGTGCTCCACGCCGTGTCTGGAGGCCTGAAGGTGAACGTGCTCCACGCCCCTCTGGAACGGCCTCATTACAGCAAGGCACAACGACTCACACGTCAATGATCCAGAATCCAGCTTTTAATTAATCCAGTAGGCAGGCTGAAACACAGGGTACACAGATTGCCTTCGGCCTCATAATTAATTCTAATGGAAGAAATTAAAAATTGGTGGGTGTGTGTTTGGATTGTTGGGCTGTGTTAGTGCCCGGGTTCAAGTTCGCTAGAGCGGGGTCTGTCAGCGCCAAGCACACGCGTGCGAATGAGTGTGTGTTAGAGATGTTTATGTGTGCTTTAACACATGCTTCATAAGTGATGTATCATTAGAGCAGGTTGCTCTCCTCGTGTGTGTGCTGCTGGTCTATCAGCTCAACTGGTTCTGTCCTCTGTTCTATCAGCTCACCTGGTTCTGTCCCTCTGGTCTATCAGCTCGCTCACCTGGTTCTGTCCTCTGGTCTATCAGCTCACCTGGTTCTGTCCCTCTGGTCTATCAGCTCACCTGGTTCTGTCCCTCTGGTCTATCAGCTCGCTCACCTGGTTCTGTCCTCTGGTCTATCAGCTCGCTCACCTGGTTCTGTCCTCTGGTCTATCAGCTCACCTGGTTCTGTCCCTCTGGTCTCCGCAGGTCCTTACACATCCTGGTGTGTAACGCAGCGGTGTGCACTCAGCCCTGGCACCTGACTGAGGACGGCCTGGAGTCCACCTTCCAGATATGCCACCTAGGTCACTTCCTGCTGGTCCAATGCCTACAGGAAGTGCTTCGACGCTCAGCCCCTGCCCGTGTGGTGGTGGTCTCCTCAGAGTCACACAGGTTAGTACCCTCACCCTCTCTACCCTCACCCTCTCTACCCTCACCCTCTCTACCCTCCACCCTCTCTACCCTCCACCCTCTCTACCCTCACCCTCTCTACCCTCACCCTCTCTACCCTCACCCTCTCTACCCTCACCCTCTCTACCCTCCACCCTCTCTACCCTCACCCTCTCTACCCTCACCCTCTTTACCCTCACCCTCTCTACCCTCCACCCTCTCTACCCTCCACCCTCTCTACCCTCACCCTCTTTACCCTCACCCTCTCTAACACTCCACCCTGACTCACCCTCTCTACACTCCACCCGTAGTTACTTTAACCCACCACTATAACTCTTACCCCTGCCCCCTGCCTCACCCTTTATTAGCCCCATCCCTGTGTAACCCCGACCAGCAGATCCCCACTATAGAGCCGTGCTCTGCAGATTGTCAGACATGACAGCCTCTGGCCCTGAAAGCCGTCGTTCTCTTCATAAGCTGTCAGTGTGTATTAAACACATCATCAACATGATGGATGGACTTATCAACACACATCTCCTTTCATCAAGTAGCTTTTCCTCTCTCTCTGACCCTGTGGCAGCCTCTCTCTCTCTCTCTCTCCCATGCACACACACACAGTCTCTCTCCCACGCACACACACATCCTCTCTCTCTCTCTCTCTCTCCCATGCACACACACACAGCCTCTCTCTCCCACGCACACACATCCTCTCTCTCTCTTTGTGTCTGTCTCTCTCCTTTTCTTTCTGTCTGTTTTCTCAGGTTGTTGGGCCTGTCATACAGTACTCTGGTGTGTGTACAGTAAGTGTGTGTGTGTGGTGTGTACAGTAGGTGTGTGTCTGGGTGTGTGTGTGTGTCTGTTTAAAAGGCATTGATTGGCTGTCCAGTTGTCTGTGCCGCGCCCAGGATCAGAGTGATTGATTAGGCCCGAGCAGACCTGAGGAGAGCGTAGGCTGAGTTATTCTAGCAGATCACACAGGCCCACTGTGGACACTATGCACATGCCCTTTGACCGCGTATCATGGAAGAAGCAGGACAGCTTTCAAATGTTGCCAAGGAAAAAACACTGACTTTGTGTCATACCACGTTCAAACATACTTTGATCGATGTGGAAGCTGCCTGTTATGGTGGACTGGTTGAGTTGGGACATGACCAGACCTCAAGTTGTGGTCATGATATGATTCTGCAGCTCCTCCTCTCCTCCTTAATCACCCTAACCCCTTCAAAGCGAGCTTAGAGGCTGGCCAGGGAGAATATCTAATATTACATCTTCTATTCCGCTGCCTTATTCCAGACCTGTAGTGATCCGACTGATGTTGCCACATTGTGTTTATACTGCCAGTCTGCCCGTCCATGCTGTCTCTCTGACCTCTGACCTGGATGCATACAGTGCCCCATGAGCCGCTTACTGCTGCAGAGAACGTCTGTGTGTTTGTGGAGGTCAGACAAACTGTAGGTCCTCAGGCAGACTGTAGGTCCTCAGACAGACTGTAGGTCCTCAGACAGACTGTAGGTCCTCAGGCAGACTGTAGGTCCTCAGACAGACTGTAGGTCCTCAGGCAGACTGTAGGTCCTCAGACAGACTGTAGGCCCTCAGACAGACTGTAGGTCCTCAGGCAGACTGTAGGCCCTCAGGCAGACTGTAGGTCCTCAGACAGACTGTAGGCCCTCAGACAGACTGTAGGTCCTCAGGCAGACTGTAGGTCCTCAGGCAGACTGTAGATCCTCAGACAGACTGTAGGTCCTCAGACAGACTGTTGGTCCTCAGACAGACTGTTGGTCCTCAGACAGACTGTAGGTCCTCAGGCAGACTGTAGGTCCTCAGACAGACTGTAGGTCCTCAGACAGACTGTAGGTCCTCAGGCAGACTGTTGGTCCTCAGACAGACTGTTGGTCCTCAGACAGACTGTAGGTCCTCAGGCAGACTGTAGGTCCTCAGACAAACTGCATGTCATCTGCTGACACACTCGTTGAACACTCACACAACCATGACAATTATCAACTATAAATGTCACTGGTATTTACATGTCCTCAGATTGAGATTGAAGCCCAGTTTGTTAACAGACCTAAAGATAACTTCAGAAAGTACATTTCCACATTCAGCCACGTTGCTTTATCATCCCTACAGTACGTTCTACTTGCAGTTCTGAAGTTGCGGCACATGAAATGTAAAGCCTGCAGATGTTGTAATTTAGTGAAGCAGGGATGTAGCCACGGCGACAGGAACAAGCGGCAGGCAGCTTGTAAAATCACAACAAGGAAACCAGGTGACATTTTGATTGGTTGTTTTCTAATGACTGGATTAAGATGTAGAATGTGTTCACAAGCGCGCTCGAACACACACGCACACACACACTGACTTACACATATACACAGGCAGACATACACACCCTTGGTGAAAGAGGGAGTGTGCTTGTGGAGTTCTTTTGACTGCATAATAACACTAGGAGGGTGTAGTGTTGGAGAGGCCTTGTCAAACATCTGGACTTTCACTGCTCTGTCGCAGGCAATTAAAGAGCATCATGTCACAACTTTGATTGGTTTTCAGCCTGCGCCGTGCTTCTGGTGCTCACACACAGACACAAACACACGTACAACACACACACACTTACAAACGTGTGTTCTCTCTGTGTCTCTGTGTGTGCTGTGCTGCAGGTTCACAGACCTGCTGGGCTCTGGGGGGAAACTGGACCTGAGTCTGCTGTCCCCGCCCCGGGAGCGCTACTGGTCCATGCTGGCCTACAACCGGGCCAAGCTCTGCAACCTCCTGTTCTGCTGCGAGCTGCAGCGCCGCCTCTCGCCACACGGAGTCACCGCCAACGCACTGCACCCTGGGAACATGATGTACACCTCCATCCATCGCAGCTGGTGGATGATGACCCTGCTCTTCACCCTGGCACGCCCCTTCACCAAGTCCATGGTAAGGGCTGATCACGCCCCTCGCTGAGACCTCTTCCACACACACACCGGCCACGCCACCCCACTTAGTCCTCTCTGTCTCCTCTCTCTTCTCTCCCCCTCCTCTCTCTCTCCTCTCTTTCCTCCCCTCCTCTCTCTCTCTCTCCCTCTCCTCTCTCTCTCACTCTCTCCCCTCCTCTCTCTCTCTTCTCCTCCTCTCTCTCTTCTCCCCCACCCTCTCTCCCTCCTCTCTCTCTCTTCTCCCCTCCTCTCTCTCCCTCTCTCTCCTCCTCCTCTCTCTCTCTCTCTCTCTCTCGCTCCTCTCTTCTCCTCTCTCTCGCTCTCGTCCTCTCTTCTCCCTCCTCTCTCTCTCATCTCCTCGTTTTCGCCCCTCCTTTCTCTCCCTCCTCTCTCTCTCACTCGTCCTCCTCTCTCCTCTCTCCTCCCTCTCTTCTCCTCCTCTCTCTCCTCCTCTCTCTCTGTCTCTCTCTCTCCTTCGTCCGTCTCTCTCTCTCTCTCTCCTCTCTCCTCCTCCCTCTCTTCTCCCCCCTCCTCTCTCTCTCCTCCTCTCTACCCTCCTGTCTGCTTCCTGGGCCTCCCTCCATCCACCCCCTTCTCTCTGTCTTCCATTTGGGGTTTGAACTGTTTTGGGCCTCTGAGCGCACCGTAGCAATTATCCGCTCCTCCCAGACATCAGCCGTGTTTCTACATGTGGTTCATTAAAGCGCTGTAGATGTTTGTAAATATTAAAGGACAAAGGTAGCTAGTAATTAAATCCTAGCATGCTGACACAGCAGTTAATACCCGTGTCTGATAACGACCGCACACGCACCCGCCCACACACACACACACACACACCAGCATACACCCACACATGTACACACACACACCACCCTTGAGCTGAGCACTTGCTCTTGCTTAAATCGGAGCTTGATAAGGACCTTGGAAGTGAGCCTCCTATTAGGAGAGGGGTCGTGAGCTCAGGCTCCACCTGAAGGCTTTCACAAAACACTGATATTACTGCTGTGATTGGCTGCATGGATCCAGTGTGGAGATGTTATCATTTTAATTGCTTGCGTCCGCTTGCGGGATCCGTGGAGATTGTTCTGGGATGCTAACATCCCCACGACCAATCAGGACGCCCCTGTGTCATGCTAACATCCCAACGACCAATCAGGACACCCCTGTGTCATGCTGCGAGGCGAGCCAGCTCTCTCCTCTGCTGTGGTTTGTAGGTAGATACAGGTAGAACAAGGTGCAATAGGCCTGCACACACACACACGCACACACACACACACACACACACACACACACACACCATGTCTGAATCCCTGAGTGCTTTGTGTTTTTGATGCAACAGCAGGGTTAATGAATCCTCTGGTTCTCATCTTCACTTATTTGAATAGTAGAACGTAGTGTAGTCCAGTTCTCTATCTCTCTTCCTCTCTGCCCCGGTTCCTCTCCCTTCTCTCACTCCTGTCTCATTCTCTCTTTCTGTTCATCTCGTTTAATTTCTTTCTCTTTCTCTCTCCGTCTTTCTCTCTTTCTCTCTCCCTCTTTCTCTCTTGCTCTCTCTCACTCTTTTTACCCCTCCCTCTCCCTCTCTCATATTGAGATGGAGGGAGCTGGTTCAATTTAGCAGAGCTGAGGAAGGCATCTATAAGGAGCCATGACATTTTAATCAGCCAGACAATCTCTCACTGACTTGGTACTCCCCTCCCCGTTCCTTTATCTGCTTATCGGGGATCGTGCGGCTGTGCCTGGCCCTGTTAAGAGATGAGCTCTCTCACTGTGCCTGGCCCTGTTAAGAGATGAGCTCTCTCACTGTTCTTTAGTGTGATTGTCAGCGCTCAGGAGTCTGGCTCTGGTGTGTGTGTGTGTGGGTGTGTGTGTGTGTAGATTTGTTTGTATGTCTGTTTGCCCCTGCGCTGTCATCACCAGAGGCCCGTTGGTAATGTTGATGTAGTGGTTCTGTTAGAGGAGCGTCCACGGGCCAGCTTGGCTGATGCTTGTGTGCTTCAGCTGGCTCTTGCCAAGCTCTCCATCCAATCCAGACACCCCGGGGAGGCCATTAGGAGGTGTCCCCAGCGGAGGATGTGTGTGTCTGGGTCGAGGCCGGGGGAAGGCTGGGCTAAATCACCCAGACCTGGAGGTCAGACCCCTGCAGGCCTCCAGCAGCAGACTTGCATCTGGAGACACACTCCTCATCTCTCCCCCTCCTCATCTCTCCCCCTCCTCATCTCTCCCCCTCCTCATCTCACCCTGGTCCTCTCTCTCTCCACCTCTCACCCCGGTCCTCTCTCTCTCCACCTCTCACCCCGGTCCTCTCTCTCCTCCACCTCTCACCCCGGTCCTCTCTCTCTCCACCTCTCACCCCGGTCCTCTCTCTCCCTCCACCTCTCACCCCGGTCCTCTCTCTCTCCACCTCTCACCCCGGTCCTCTCTCCCTCCACCTCTCACCCCGGTCCTCTCTCCCTCCACCTCTCACCCCGGTCCTCTCTCTCTCCACCTCTCACCCCCGGTCCTCTCTCTCTCCACCTCTCACCCCGGTCCTCTCTCTCTCCACCTCTCACCCCGGTCCTCTCTCTCCCACCTCTCACCCCGGTCCTCTCTCTCTCCACCTCTCACCCCGGTCCTCTCTCTCTCCACCTCTCACCCCGGTCCTCTCTCTCTCCACCTCTCACCCCGGTCCTCTCTCTCCCTCTACCTCTAACACCTTCGTGTGACACCACGCTGATGGACTCTTTTTCAAATTGATTTCAAAAAATGTACATAAGCAACCAATCCCCCAGCCCAGATTACCTATTGATTTTTAATATGAAAAGCTCATTATATAAGCAGGAACTGCAACACAAAAAGCCAGCCAACCTTTGCATAAATCCTTTAATTGAATTTCCAGAGCCCGTGGTTCTACATTTTTTAATTAAATCCATTTCTTTTTTTAAGTGTTGCTGTGTAATTTGCATGCTGTGAAGTGGGTGCTGTCCCAGATAAAATGCCATTGATCCTTATTAAGACTCACCTCTGGGCTCGCTGAAAACCAACCACAGAAATTAAATGTGCTCATGGTGCATACACTTATTGCCCGCATGATAGGATTAGAGAGAGGGAGAGAGGGAGGGAGATAGAGATGGAGAGAGGGAGCGATGGGGAAGGAGGTGGGGAGAGGAGGAGGAGGTGGGGGCCAGCGGAGGGGTTATTAATGGTGGTTCATATTAATGTAATATTTCACCTCTGCTTCTCTGGGGTGAAGTTCTAAAGAGCTTGTTGATGCTTCCTGTCTGGCCTGGGCGCTCCCCCGCCAGTAGATCAAGCTTGGGGTGGGGGTGAGGAGGGGGTGGGTGGGGGTGAGGAGGGGGGGTGAGGAGAGGGGTGGGTGGGGGTGAGGAGGGGGGTGAGGAGGGGATGGGTGGGGTGAGGAGGGGGGGTGAGGAGGGGTGAGGGTGGGTGGGGGGGGAGGAGGGGGGGTGGAGAGGGTGAGGAGGGGGGTGGGGAGAGGGTGAGGAGGGGGTGAGGGTGTCTCGTTGGCCAAGTCCCTCCTCTGCTGCCGTGTGTTAGTCCTGAGTCTGGTAGTTGGCAGGTCACAGGTCATGTGTGTGAAGCCTCGATAAGTCTCTTTACCTCTGCTCTGGAGGGGGAGGGGCTCTGGGGAGGGGGGGGAGGGGCTCTAGAGGGGGAGGGACTCTGGAGGGGGAGGGGCTCTGGAGGGGGGAGGGGCACAGGTCTTCTAATGAGACCAATCATATTGCAGCCTGCTCCTTATGATTAGCTATTGACTAGTTATTGATGAGTTATTGGCAGCATTTTAACGACACACATTATCAGTTGAAACATTTACTGTTCTGAAACGCAAGAACGTGCAAGAAACCATTTAGTCAGAATTTTTTGTGTGTACGTGTGTCTACGTGTGTCTGACAACAGTGACTAGTTAGCACAAGTGATTGTAAAATGAGAGGAGGGGTCAAGGGGTGAAGAAGAGGGAGAGGAAGGAGAGAAGAGAGCCGGAGTGGAGGCAGAGAGGAGGAGAGGAAAGGGGAGGAGAGGCAGAGAGGAGGCAGAGGAGGAGAGGAAGGGGGGGAGGAGAGGCAGAGAGGAGGAGAGGAAGGGGGGAGGATAGGCAGAGAGGAGGAGAGGAAGGGGGGAGGAGAGGCAG
This sequence comes from Mallotus villosus, assembly GCA_903064625.1. Lineage (NCBI taxonomy): Eukaryota > Metazoa > Chordata > Actinopteri > Osmeriformes > Salangidae > Mallotus > Mallotus villosus. The sequence continues at coordinate 9,704 of CAEFZP010001971.1, read as the reverse complement.
AGAGGAGGAGAGGAAGGGGGGAGGAGAGGCAGAGAGGAGGAGAGGAAGGGGGAGGAGAGCTGGAGTGGAGGCAGAGGAGGAGAGGAAGGGGGGAGGAGAGGAGGAGAGGAAGGGGGAGGAGAGGAAGGGGGGAGGAGAAGGGTTCTAGTCACCAAGTCAGACCAGAGGACAGCTCTGGGTCAATACATGCACCACATACTGCTGACACGACACACACTCACACACTCACACACTTACACACTCACACACTCACACACACACACGTAAACGTGCAACAGCACATACAGATACAAACATGCACACACACATACCAAAACACACACAGAATATACAGTACACACGCACGTGTGCGAAAGATACAGCAGACCAGTCACTCAGCTTGTGCCAATATTGTATTGCTAGAAGGAGAGAGACGTGAAGAGAGAGACGTGAAGAGAGAGAGCGGGGGGGGAGCTGGACAAAGGGAAAGGTCTGCAGTAAATCCTTTACTTGAAACATAGCCCTCCACTGTGCTCTGGACCAGTGTGACTGTGCTCTGGATCAGTGTGACTGTGCTCTGGACCAGTGTGACTGTGCTCTGGACCAGTGTGACTGTGCTCTGGACCAGTGTGACCACACTGACCAGTGTGTATTCTCTGTGTTTGTGTCTAAGAAGGTCTGTCACAGAGCCTTTCCATCTCTGAAATTAATTAGTGGGTGGAGCCTTATTGAGTAAGGTGCAGTGTTTAAGTAAAGTTGATGATGTGTGTGGGTGTGTGTGTGTGTGTGAGAGAGAGAGCGGGCCATGGTGCTAAGGTCACAGGTTAATCCTTATTGATTGTCTACCTTGACTACATTAATCTGCCAAACACATTCCCTTAATACAAATCCAGGACAAATCAAACAAACAAAAAACTCTATATACTTTTCATGGAAGACAGACAAATCCCCAAGCAGACAGACAGACAGACAGACAGACAGACAGACATATCATCAGGCAGACAGACAGACATATCATCAAGCAGACAGACAGGTGATCAGGCAGACATATCATCAGGTAGACAGACAGGTGATCAGGCAGAGAGACAGGTGATCAGACAGACAGACATATCATCAAGCAGATAGACAGGTGATCAGACAGAAATATCATCAGGCAGACAGACAGACATATCATCAGGCAGACAGACAGGTGATCAGGCAGACAGACATATAATCAAGCAGATATACAGGTGATCAGGCAGACAGACATATCATCAGGCAGACAGACAGGTGATCAGACAGAAATATCATCAGGCAGACAGACAGACATATCATCAGGCAGACAGACAGATATATCATCAGGCAGACAGACAGGTGATCAGACAGACAGACATATCATCAGGCAGACAGACAGGTGATCAGACAGACAGACATAGCATCAGGTAGACAGACAGACATATCATCAGGCAGACAGACAGGTGATCAGGCAGACACATCACCAGGCAGACAGACAGGTCTTCAGTGTGTGTGTTTTGGTGGAGGTGGAGGGTAGACCTCTGGGTCTCATTGATTGCTTGAGCATGTTGTACTCCATCATGCTCCATGCATCTAGTGATGCCTGTTCCCAGAGGGCCTCCTGTATCAGGAGCATGGATTTACCATTACATTCAGACCTGATCAGCCAATCACCTACCTGCTCTGACTCTGGATCTGTTCAGCTATCTAGTATAAGGAGCACACACACATGCACACTTATACACAAACATGCACACACATACACACGAATGCACACTTATACACACACATGCACAGACCAGCCCAGTCCAGTCCAGCCCAACCCAGTTGAAACAAATGACATCTTCTTAAGAACTTCTCTCCTCCTCTCTCCCCCTTGTCCTAGGGTTAGGGACTGATGTGTGGTGTGTGTGTGTCTGTGGATATCAGGAATGTGTGTGTGTGTGTGTTGCACATCCATGGGGAATAAATGTATTTAATGGATATGAGCTGCACTCTATGTTACATTTGTATTGAATAGAAAATGAATGATGGGATAATGCCAGCAACGCTTCTGGTATTGAACTTACAAACAAAATGTGGTTTTGAAGCATTGTGGAGGTGTTCCTCCCACGGGGCCCCGCAGATCCCTGCTGTACTTAAGAAAGAATAAGTCCATGTTTAGTCCATACAGTATCGGAAAAGAGAGAGAACACGATCAATACAGCTCAGATTTGATGCTGTAGACACACTGTAAAGGTATTATTCTCTCTGCGATTTCTGCCTGAGCATATTTGTCTGCAGAGAGCAGTGACAGATTTTGCATGCATTGCTAACTTTGTCATAAAGATATATTTGAATGTATTGAATTTTTCTCAAATGTGAATTTATATGTGTTTTATTCTGCTCCCTGATGCGACACAAGGGAATGTCATTTCAGCGTAATATTAGATATTGAGGAATGTAATGCTGGGGCTTTATTTCAGATTTATTTATTTAATATCTAGGCCAATCTCTTTTTCTCTTTCCATATATATATAAGATATATATATACTGTATATATATATACACGTATACTGTATTTGTGTATAGTGTACAGAGTAACATTTGAGTTATTCAGAGTTGAAGAGGAACTTTCTTTTCTCTGAGTGTTCAACTCCTGGAAAGTGTGCCGAGAGGAGATCAGAGAGATATCACACGGCCAGACTGAACCACTCAAACATGTTTAATTAGAATAAAAGGAAAAGAGGAGAAAGTTCTTCGATGCATGGTCCAGATGCAGGCTGTATGTTAGGTGGTTAGTACGCATGATTTTGTTTAAGCGTTTTTCCAGGGAGAGGGAGTGAGCGAGGTAGAGGAGGAGACGATGGGGTTTGATGAAGGCTCTGATTATCCTTCCTCGCAGCAAAGAATTACTGAACGCCTTTTGGGTCAGTGCACTTTATGGAACTACATTTATGAAATACATCACTCCCTTGTCCCTTTCTTCTTCTCTCCCTCTCCTCTCCCTCTCCCTCGCCCGTCCCCTCCTCTAATTGGAGAGGCAGGGGAGGTGCGAGGGGTCAGTGCCTCTTCAAGGTGAGACCCCATGCGTGTCGCCCTCTAATGGTTCCTTCTAGACACGGGCAGAGACTGGAGTTCTGCTGGGACCTGCATGTTCCCCCAGTGTGCGTGTGCACACACACTAACCAATTGGACACACATAGCCACACACACACACACACACACACACACACAGCAACGGACTCCTCGACTCCTCGCATCGGACTCCCTCTCCTACCCACCCTGGACTCTCCCTGCTCCCCCACCTGAGCCTGTGCAGGCAGGGACCTGGTGTTTTACTAGTTCTGTTGGTGAGAACGTCTCACCAGAAGCGCTCTGGTTTAATACCTGCTGTCCAAGGCTGCTTCTCTTTGTTCTGTGAATTCCACTGAGGCACTACCATATGTGGCCAGTAGGGGGCATTATAGTGCAGCTGACACAGCTCAGAGGATATAGAGGATGGTTGCAGGTCCTGAGAAGCTCATGCTGATGTTCCTGTTCCTGTCAGCAAGCGTCCACAGTCACAGAGCTGCTGGTCTGTCAGTAAGCGTCCAGTCACAGAGCTGCTGGTCTGTCAGTACTGCTGGTGAGGACTGTGGAACTTCTCACAGCAGGTTACCACATGATCAGAATCAGAATGATGTAGTCCCACTCTAGTCCCAGAGAACCCTAGTCCCAGAGGACGCTAGTCCCAGAGGGCCCTAGTCCCAGAGGACCCTAGTCCCAGAGGGCCCTAGTCAGGGGCCCTAGAGGGCCCTAGTCCCAGAGGGCCCTAGTCCCAGAGGACCCTAGTCCCAGAGGACCCTAGTCCCAGAGGGCCCTAGTCCCAGAGGGCCCTAGTCCCAGAGGACCCTAGTCCCAGAGGACCCTAGTCCCAGAGGGCCCTAGTCCCAGAGGGCCCTAGTCCCAGAGGGCCCTAGTCCCAGAGGACCCTAGTCCCAGAGGACCCTAGTCCCAGAGGGCCCTAGTCCCAGAGGGCCCTAGTCCCAGAGGACCCTAGTCCCAGAGGACCCTGGCTGCAGCAGTCTGTTCTATGATCTTGGACCCTCCTCCCATGTTGCTTGTTGTTCTAGTTTAGTGCTGTAATCAAGCAGGGTTGCCAATAAAGTTTATTGTACGCAGCTAAGTGTCAATATCACACCCATATAGCAGGGCAGAGAGGTCTCTTTAATTGGAGCAAGAGAGGCAAAGGGCTGTGTTTGTCTGTTCTTGTAGAGAAGATGACCATGTCAGAATCACTGGGTGTTTCTCAACAAGGACCGGTACTGTTCCTTCAAAGAACCATGTTTTTCGTTTTGGTTCACGGTTTCGACAGTATGCGAGTGTCTTTTTTCACATTGTACGCCCTGCCAGCTCTGTCCTCCTCTTCCTGTACTGCGGCCCTGCCTGCTTCTTATGATGCTGGTCAGGAGCACCAGCATTCTCTTTTCAGAGTCTCTGACAGGTGGGCCTGTCCTCTCTCTCTCTCTCTCTCTCTCTCTCTCTCTCGTCTCTCTCTCTCTCTCTCTCTCTCTCTCTCCTCTCTCTCTCCTCTCTCTCTCTCTCTCTCTCTCTCTCTCGCTGTTCCTTCAAAGCAAGCTCATAGTGTGGATTTGTGTTACTGACTTTATGTTGATAGTTAGAAGCTGTTCCAGAGTGCACCAGAGAGGGGGGGTGGGGGGGGTGGGGGGTGGAGGGGGGGTCTTAGTGCCGCTGAGTTCTGCTGGCAGGGGGGGCGGGCCACGCGCTCCTATCACTCAGTAAAACACAAAACAATTTTCCATTACAATAGAGAGAGATGAAAGCTATGGAGAGGAAGGGAGCTCAGACAGTGCATATTCATCAGGACACACTCCTCCCCGAAGGAGAGGGGCGAGGGACACAGGGAGGAGTGGAGAAGGAGAGGGGCGAGGGACCCTAGGAGGAGTGGAGAGAGGGGCGAGGGACAGAGAGAAAGGGATTGGCGTTCCGAGGCAGAGACGGAGAGGGAAAGAGAGGGAGAAGGGGGAAGCAGATGGTGGAGTAATTTGCGTGTGCTGTCGCGTACGGCAGTACATGGCAGTGTGTCAGCGTTGAGCGATGCCTCCCATTCTCAAAGAAATCAATTTAGGGTGGGACAGGGTGCTGTGCATACAATAATTGAATATTACCTCTTACCATCTCCTTCACACACAACACTTCTGTGATCCTCTCCATTACACATCAAACTCCCCTGACCTGGACCGGATTGAGGATTAGAGTACAGGATTAAACTACAAAATTAGATTACTGGATTAGACAGTGTTATACTACAGGATTAGATTACAGAATTTGACTACAGTATTTAAACTTCGGGATTTGATTATTATTAGATTTCGGGATTATTCTACAGATTTATAATTATGGGTTATACTACCAAATTCGATTAATGGATTATACTACAGGATTATAATTCAAGATTTGGGTCTATCAGATATCCTGTATGTCTGTCTGTCTGTCTGTCTGTCTGTCTGTCTGTCCTGTCTGTCTGTCTGTCTGTCTGTCTGTCTGTCTGTCTGTCTGTCTGTCTGTCTGTCTGTCTGTCTGTCTGTCTGTCTGTCTGTCTGTGCCTGGGTGTCTGTCTGTCTTTCTGTCTGTGCCTGTCTGTCTGTCTGTCTGTCTGTCTGTGCCTGGGTGTCTGTCTGTCTGTCTGTCTGTCTGTCTGTGCCTAGGTGTCTGTCTGTCTGTCTGTCTGTCTGTCTGTGCCTGGGTGTCTGCCTGTCTTTCGGTTTTGACCTATCAGATCTATCAGTTCTGTCTGGGCCACGAGACATAAATCAATAATCACAACTGTTAATCAATGAGCTTTTAAATAAGCATTGATCCTGCTTACAAGGTTAGCTCCACTCATTGGTTTAAATTAAGATAAGTAACACAATAAACCAGTCATGGAGAGACCTCCTCCTCCTCGTCCACCTAGCAGTCTCTCCTCCTCCACCCAGCAGTCTCTCCTCCTCCTCCTCCACCCAGCAGTCTCTCCTCCTCCTCCTCCACCCAGCAGTCTCTCCTCCTCCTCCTCCACCCAGCAGTCTCCTCCTCCTCCTCGTCCACCCAGCAGTCTCTCCTCCTCCTCGTCCACCCAGCAGTCTCTCCTCCTCCTCGTCCACCCAGCAGTCTCTCATCCTCCTCCTCCACCCAGCAGTCTCTCCTCCTCCTCGTCCACCCAGCAGTCTCTCATCCTCCTCCTCCACCCAGCAGTCCTCTCCTCCTCCACCCAACAGTCTCTCCTCCTCCTCCTCCACCCAGCAGTCTCTCCTCCTCCTCGTCCACCCAGCAGTCTCTCCTCCTCCTCGTCCACCTAGCAGTCTCTCCTCCTCCTCGTCCACCTAGCAGTCTCTCCTCGTCCACCCAGCAGTCTCTCCTCCTCCTCGTCCACCTAGCAGTCTCTCCTCCTCCTCCTCCACCTAGCAGTCTCTCCTCCTCCTCCTCCACCTAGCAGTCTCTCCTCCTCCTCCTCCACCCAGCAGTCTCTCCTCCTCCTCCTCCACCTAGCAGTCTCTCCTCCTCCTCGTCCACCTAGCAGTCTCTCCTCCTCCTCCTCCACCTAGCAGTCTCTCCTCCTCCTCGTCCACCTAGCAGTCTCTCTCCTCGTCCACCCAGCAGTCTCTCCTCTCCTCCTCGTCCACCTAGCAGTCTCTCCTCCTCCTCCTCCACCTAGCAGTCTCTCCTCCTCCTCCTCCACCTAGCAGTCTCTCCTCCTCCTCCTCCACCCAGCAGTCTCTCCTCCTCCTCCTCCACCCAGCAGGAGCTTCTCAGTGTATGTAGCTCTGCCTCCCAGCAGCAGGAGCTTCTCAGTGTATGTAGCTCTGCCTCCCAGCAGCAGGAGCTTCTCAGTGTGGAGTTTCCAGGAAGAGACTCAGTGCCTTAGTCTGGGCTGACGTGGGTGTGTCATGAGGTGTTGTAGAGGTGACGTGCACTGTGTGTACCCTATCAGATGTGTGTGTACCCTATCACATGTGTGTGTGTGTACCCTATCACATGTGTGTGTGTGTTGTCTGGAAGGTCGTGGTGTGTGTGTGTGTTGTCTGGAAGGTCGTGGTGTGTGTGTGTGTGTTGTCTGGAAGGTCGTGGTGTGTGTGTGTGTGTTGTCTGGAAGGTCGTGGTGTGTGTGTGTGTGCTGTAGAGGTGACTCCCTCCACAGGGAGTCTCCCTGACCAGACCAGACACATCTCATCTGTTGCTGGTTTTACACTCTTATTTGCTCCTGTTGTCTGGGACCCTCCCCTTTCTCTCCCCTCCCTCTCTCCCTTCCCGACCCTCACCCTCCACATGCCAGGCTCGTTATCCTCTCTGGACAGCAGCCATGAGCTGGGTTGCCAGGTTTGAGTGTGAGTGGACACAAGGAGCTTTGCTGTGTCGGGGCGTCCGGAAAACAAACAGCTGTTCCTGATTCCTGCTCATGGGAACTTCTTACCTTATAGACCAACAAAAGTGTGTGTGTGGTGTGTGTGTGTGGTGTGGTGTGTGTGTGTGTGTGTGGTGTGTGTGTGTGGTGTGTGTGTGTGTGTGGCTAAGCTTCTGTGAGACTAACGTGTGACAGCAGTAAAATACCAATGAAGCCAGAGTCTTGAAGGCCGTTTCCCAGAAAGCCCTGCTCCGTCCTTGTGGCTGAGGGTCGCGTGTCTCTAAGGTGAGAGAGCGGTAACGAGAGATGGCTGCTAATTACCCTAAACAGAACCCCCTCTGCCTGGGTGGAGCAGGAGACAGGTGAGGAGGAGGGTAAATAAGGATGGAGAATAATAAATAAGATGGATTGGAGAATTGAGGGAAGGGTGGGTACTTTTGATTGTCACGGTTCCTTTAGTATCAGAGTTAGTCTGGGGTCAGGGTTAGTCTGGGGTCAGGGTTAGTCTGGGGTCAGGGCTAGTCTGGGGTCAGGGATAGTCTGGGGTCAGGGCTAGTCTGGGGTCAGGCTAGTCTGGGGTCAGGGTTAGTCAGGTCAGGGTTAGTCAGGTCAGGGTTAGTCAGGTCAGGGTTAGTCAGGTCAGGGTTAGTCAGGTCAGGGTTAGTCAGGTCAGGGTTAGTCAGGTCAGGGTTAGTCAGGTCAGGGTTAGTCAGGTCAGGGCTTCTCAAGGCCATTCCAGATTCTCAGCCCTTTGTCAGCATTCTATTCTCTGATTCCTACTGCTCAACACAACCCCTTCCTCATCCTCCTCTCTCTCTCTGTCTCTCTCTCTCTCTCTCTCTCGGTCTCTCTGTCTCTCCTCATCGAGTCTCTGTCGTACAGCACAGAGTGCCTGTGTGTGTGTGTGTCTCTGTGTGTATGAATGTTGTGCACGCGTCTCTGTGTGTGTGTGTGTGTTACTATATGTCTATGTGTGTGTGTGTATGAGTGAATGTGTGTGCCTGTGTGTGTGTGTGTGCTAATCTTTAGATGAGGCCTGATGGTTAAATCATGATGCATAGTCCAGGGCTGCTCTGGCCACTGTCATCAATCAGGCGGGGGGGCAGGGGGGCGGGGGCCGTATCAGCTTTTTATCCATCTCTTAAATCAGTCAGTGCAGCTATCGGCAGCCCCCCCCCTTCCTCTCACACACACACACACACACCCCCCAGCAGCCCCCCGCCCTGCCCCGTCCCAGGGCTGCTGATTGAAGTAGCATTGTTTTGGAGACAAGCCGTGCTCAATCAATGGGCCGTCTCACTAAATTACCGTTTGCATGAAAAATGAAGACCGCCCAATCTGACTCCATTCAGCCCACAAGAGGCTGTGGAGCAAGTGAGTGTGAGTGAGTGTGAGAGAGAGAGTGTAAGTGTGTGTGTAAGAGTATGAGTGGACAGTATGTTTTTGTGAGTGTGTGTGCGGGAGTAAGCATGTGTGTGTGACTGAGATAGAGAGAGAGAGATGACAGGGAGAGGAGAGGGATAGGGAGAGGGAGAGAGAGATAGAGAGAGATAGAGATGACTAGATCGCTGTTCTTACCTAGATGTAGTCTCGCTATACTATCGCTTATATGACTCGCTGATCTTCCAGATGTGTCGATAGATGATAGCATATCTCGCTCTAGTATGCTGCATCGCTGCGATATTGCTAGATCGATGCACTAGCTATCTGCTATAGATGCAGCTGAGAGATAGCTCGAGAGCTCGAGAGAGCAGCGAGAGTAGCGAGAGATCGAGATAGAGAGAGCGCATAGAGCGAGGTGATATTTGCATAGACAGTATGTAGGTAACAGAGAGGCTCTCCAGGCACTACACTGTGCTTGATGTGTGTGTGTTGTATGTGAGAGATGGATGGTCCCTTGGTGTGTGTGTGTGGTGTGTGTGTGTGTGTGTGTGTGTGTGTGTGTGTGAAGCTCCTCAGTATCAGAGGGTCACTCTGCCCCAGCTGCATGTTTTGTCTTAATGACGTTGACTTGTTGCAGACGTCCTGTCATGTTTTTGGCTTCTCTTTTATCTGAGTTGTCCTGGCAACCAGAGTTGGAAAAGTGAGGAACCATTTTGATTTAAATAAAAATGCAAAAAATAATGTAAATCCTACTATTGATTCTTTTACTTAAAAAGGAAAGCTAAAGCCATTATCTCTGTGTGTTGTGACTTCCGCTGTGGCATTCATAAATAAACTGCTTAGATAAACGTCCTCAACGCAAAACCCATCTCCTTCCCGGTTGTTTATTCAGCATGTTGACACAATCCAGAGTATTAAGAGATTGATTCAATGTTATGTTTTTGAATAAAAATGCAGACAAAAAGATGGTTATTTCTGGTGTAAG
>CAEFZP010001970.1:15000-40545 GCA_903064625.1 Mallotus villosus | reverse complement strand
CATTTTATTCATTCTCTCTGCTCTCTATTGAGCCAATGCTGAACCTCACCATCCCACATCACAATCAAGAGTTAATATTACTACGATACCTACAATACACACAGTGCCACCTCACCATTTTCATACTCAAATGCGTTTCACAGGCCACCAGCGCAGCGTCCCATACGCACGCACCAGAACACCCACACTAACAACCACAACCTCATCCCCGCGCTCCGTCACGCACACCAACATGCGCCTTACCGAGCCTTTGCCCACGACCAGTCTTTTCCAGTTAAAATCCTGAACCGATGCTCTATACACAGACAGAGCAATCACCACACACACCCCACCCACATGCTCACCGGTTGTTCCCCACACCCTCCACCACAACAACACCCAACACACAGCAACCCACGACAACATGCTCTATGCCATGCTCTATACAGTGTCCCCAGTGGGCTCTACACACCCACACATACCGACACAACACACCACCCACCACACACACCACCACACCACATTCGCTACAGGGTTCCAACACCACACCACGCCACACAGAGACACAGCACCTCTCTCAGTGTTCCACACACCACACACACACCCACACACACACACACACACACACACACCACACACACACACACCACACAACGACCACCCCACCACAACAACATTCTTTACATGTCCCCCTTTGGGTCTCTACACACATACACACACACACACACAGATACAACACCACCGAGACACCCATCACAACACACATTCTCCTACGATCTACAACATGTAAAATGATATGGCCTGTCTAAGCCGTGATGATTGAGGATAGTGTCACGTCCACCAGTGTACCCTGTGAGGACACAGCTGTGGGGACACCCAGTTGAACTTGACAACTGAGGCTTTATTATTAACTGAGCGCCGTTCATTGATCGCAATGGCAGACGAGCTGGCAAACGATTCAATTCTTTTAACACCCAAATATATCGCCAAGAGAGAGAGGTACGATAGAAGGAAAGGAGAGAGGGTGATGTTGAGACCTGAATCTAGAGGAGTGTCCGTTATAGGAGATCGTGAGAGTCTAGATAATCATACAATAAAAAGTCCGATTTTGATGGATGGGGAGAAATGTGTGAGAGAGCAAGAGATAGAGGTTAGAGGATAGAGTTGTGGTATGATAGAAGAGAGAGTTATATAGTTGGTTGGTGTGTGTGTGTGTGGTAGAGAGAGCATCGAGGCTAAGACGTGTGGTTTCGTGTACCCGTGTGTGTTTTTTTTTGGTTGATATAGATAGAGCGGCTATATGTTTTTTGTGTTCCTAGTACGAGCGCGAGTTATTGCTGTGTGTGTGCTAGCGCAGGAGCTACAGAAGAGCTACGAGAGAGAATGAGAGAGAGCTAGCGTGCTCGCGTGTATGTTGTTATCGCGCGAGAGGACGCGCTGCTAGATTGTGTGTGATCGCGCGCTGCGCGTAGATCGCGCGAGGAGCGCTTGTGTTTGCTCCGCGAGAGCAGAGCCGATAGGAGCGAGAGAGTCAGCCGTGTGTGTTATGCGCTCGAGCGATAGGCTAGAGAACGCGAGAGGCGCGCAGCTAGAGCGCGCGAGTCGGCTACGTGTGTGTTTTTGCTCTAGATCTCTCTAGCGAGCGCTCCGCGAGCGCTAGCGAGCAGAGCTCTACGTTGTGTGCTGCGAGAGAGAGAGGTATCCCGTACTATCAAGGCTCGATTTTGTGTGATAGACTCGAGATAGAAGAGAGACGAGCGAGTGCTATAGTGCGTGTTGTGTGATGAGAGAGAGGCAGAGATCGGGGCTCGAAGTTTGTGTGTGAAGCGAAGCGACTATGGGATAGCGCATTTTTAGAGGCATCCGTGTGTGTGTTTGATAGAGCATAGAAGAGAGACTAGAGTGGTGTTATTGCGAGCGCAGCGAGAGAGAGCGAGAGAGAGAGAGAGAGAGCGGCACTGTGTGTGGGTTTTTCTAGTGGTTGTGTGTGTGTGTGTGTGCTAGATCGGAGAGAGTCCGTGTGTGTGTGTGTGGATCTCGCAGATGATATAGTATGTGTGTTGTTGTGTGATAGACGAGAAGAGAGTAGTCAGCCAGCGAAGCGAGCAGAGAAGAGAGCCAGTGATACAGAGTGTGTGTGTGTGATAGCGAGAGGGCTAGAGTAGTGTGGCAGAGATCAGAGGGAGGCTTTAATTGTGTGATCGAAGAGATTAGAAGAGAGCGATAGAGACGAGAAGGAGAGCATAGAGTTGTTTTGGTGATCGAGAGACGAGGATAGAGTGTGTTGATCGCGACGCGAGAGGATTGCTTGTGTGTGCTAAGAGCGAGATAGCGACGCGAGAGAGAGGATAGCGTGTGTGTGTGATAAGAGTAGAGTATAGAGTTCTAGTGTGTTGTGTGTTATCGAGATATAGAGCTGAGAGAGAGAGAGAGCGCGAAGATCGAGAGAGAGCTAGGATAGATGTGTTTTGTGTGTGCTATCGCGCGAGGCTCTAGTTGTGGTGCTAGAGACCGAGATTGGGAGTGTGTTGATAGCGAGGCGCGAGAGAGAGAGCAGGGACACGAGTGTGGTGTGGATGTCTGCAGAGAGCGAGAGAGCGGCATGTGTGTGCTCTCGAGCTTCGAGGAGAGAGATAGCGGCCTTAGGTGTTGTGTTGATCAGCGGAGAGAGGAGAGCGCCGAGAGAGGACTAGTGTGGTGTGGATAGAGCGCGAGAGCGACGAGAAGCTAGAGCTAGACGAGCGCTCAGTTAGGGTGGTGTTTGCTAGAGAAGAGAGATAGAGAGAGCGAATAATAAGAGAGAGAGATAAGCCTGTGTGTGGTGATAGGAGAGAGAGAGGGGATCTAAGATTATAGTATAGATGTGTGTGTGATAGAGAGGAGAGAGAGGAGAGAGATAGAGTGGAGTTATTGATTTGGTGATAGAGTGATATGAGAGAAAGGGTTGAGTGTGTGTGTGATAGAGAGAGAGAGGGGGATGAGATTAGAGGATAGAGTGTGGTGTGTGATAGAGAGAGGAGAGAGAGATAGAGTGTTTTTGTTATAGAGAGAGAGAGGAGCAGAGAGAGAGAGAGAGAGAGAGAGAGAGGAAGAAGAGATGAGCGGAATAGTGTGTGTGATAGAGAAGAGAGAGAGAAGAAGGACAGAGTTTTTGGTTATAGAGAGAGAGAGAGAGGATAGAGTGTGTGTGTGATAGAGAGAGAGGAGATAGAGTGTGTGTGTGGTAGATGATAGAGAGAAGAGGATCAGAGAGTTAGAGGATAGACGTAAGCCCTCTGTCACCAGCCCCTGGTGATCCAGTCTCCGTCGCAGTCAGCTGTGCACCGCCTGGCTCTCCTCCGTCGCGTCCCGTCGTCTCCCGTCCAGCTCTCCGCACGCTCCCCCAGGCCCGTGGGCCTCACAGCATGCCCCTTCCACCATGGGCTTTCTGGAAAACTACCAAGAGATCGACCCAGTCACTCTGAACCTGTGCATCCTCATCGTCAGCTACGTCATCCTACTGTTGGTCTTCTTGATCTCCTGTATCATGTACGACTGCCGGGGGAAGGACCCCAGCAAGGAGTACGCTCCGGACCCCCAGCCCACGCAGTCTCCCATCAGGCTGGTGGTGATGCAGAGCTCCCCTGCCTCGGCCCCCGCCCGCTGGGATACCACCAACATGATCACCACCTACCACGAACCAGCCAGCCCCGGCCTCCAGGACTTCAGGGAGAAGAAGAGCACCATGGTCTAAGGTCCAGGAGGAGGGAGAGAGAGAGAGGGAGAGAGAGAGATACGGAGAGATATAAATAGAGAGACTCACTGTCCCTGGAACTTTCCTCTGGAACCTTAACCTACCGGGATCCACTTTTGTACATATTTATGTTTTTATCTCTTTCCGCTTTGTCTTTTTTAACGAATATATCATTTGTTTGTACGGTCACCTTTTTTCTTTGACTTTGAAGACGTTTACTACGTTGTTATTTTGTGGGAGGGGGGTTGGACCTTGCTGAAGAGGACGATGCTAGGATTTGACCTCCACCAGACAAGACTGAGACGGTAAGAGATGGTAACCTGTCTGCCAACCCGTCTGTCTGTTTGTCTGTTTGTCTGCCTGCCTGTCTGTCTGTCTGTCTGTCTGTCTGTCTGTTTGTCTGTCAGTCTGTCCAGGATTTTCTGTTCAGTGAATTTTTGTATGTGGTGTAAAGTACAGTGTGTTGCAATGCAGTTTGCAGATTGGGCCAGCACATAGCTGTGGTGTTATCAGAACAGTGATGTCTTACATAAGCATGTTGAGGCGAAGTAAGGTCACAGCACTGGGTCGTTACCAGAGGTCAAGGGTCAGGGCAGGATAAGTTATCTGTTTCTGTCATGAAAGTCTTGACCTGCATAAGCCCACATCCTCATCTTAGTGGCCATGCTCCTCGATGTGTTTTGAACTCAAGGTTAAGCTACAACTTACCCTGACGGACACTCTGTCTGTGAAGTGGTTTCAGCCCTCAATAGGGCAGAAGGATGTTGTAACAGAGGTGGTTCGGAGGCATAGGGTCTATGGTAGTTCACCACGCTCTGGTGACAAAGGCTGAAAGATGGTAAATGTTTAACAGGTTGAAATATTAAGGGTTGTAAGCTATTGACAGGCAGACAGATTATAGCGGGAACATAGAAGAGAGACCGACAGGCAGGCTGGCAGAGAGACAGACAGGCAGGCTGGCAGAGAGACAGACAGGCAGGCTGGCAGAGAGACAGACAGGCAGGCTGGCAGAGAGACAGACAGGCAGGCTGGCAGAGAGACAGACAGGCAGGCTGGCAGAGAGACAGACAGGCAGGCTGGCACAGAGACAGACAGGCAGGCTGGCAGAGAGACAGACAGGCAGGCTGGCAGAGAGACAGACAGGCAGGCTGGCAGAGAGACAGACAGGCAGGCTGGCAGAGAGACAGACAGGCAGGCTGGCACAGAGATAGACAGGCAGGCTGGCAGAGAGACAGACAGGCAGGCTGGCAGAGAGACAGACAGGCAGGCTGGCAGAGAGACAGACAGGCAGGCTGGCAAAGAGACAGACAGGCAGGCTGGCAGAGGGACAGACAGGCAGGCTGGCAGAGAGACAGACAGGCAGGCTGGCAGAGAGACAGACAGGCAGGCTGGCAGAGAGACAGGCAGGCAGGCTGGCAGAGAGACAGGCAGGCAGACAGAGAGACGGAATGTACTCACTGGAAACTTGTCATACCACAGTCAGAGTGTTGACTTACACCTTGCAGTCGTCAAGACAACAAAAGATTCAAACAATGGAACTTCCACTGCACAGGGCGACACAGTAATCACAGAACACAACAAGGCAGCAAACTGATTGGTTATCTGTAAATCCAGAGTAAGTCAGTAAGTGTGTGATTAATTAATTATTCTAAATACAGTTTTGGCCGATGCCAACATCAAATCCCGGCATTCCTGTTTCAGCTGGCATGTGTACATGTGTAGGTGTAACATGGTTTAAGGACGCCTACATCCAACCTTTTAACCTGGATGTTATTTTCATTCTGCGGTGGTGTAACGAAAGTGGTAAGACTCTTAGAGTAAAGGGAGTAAAGGGAGGTCAGAATGTGTAGTGTGGGTGGTTGGAAACAACTCTGTGATGTAGATGTCCTTCCGTATGTGACCTGAATACTCAGTGGTCCTTGTGGTCTAATAGTAGATGATAGTGAGAGACATGAGCTTGATCCCCTGGTCCTGACGCACATGAAACAGGAGAGTTTCCCAGCAGGAAAGTGGCCTGGTTCAGGCGGTTAAACAGCGTCTGTGTTGTTACTGGATAGACCTGTACGAAACCTGTATTTCATAACGAAAAAAACCAAGGGAACATTTCTACTGAACAATGCTGATCCCCAACATCTGTGGACACCAAATGCTGTCACACTGTGTTCTCCTGCAGCCACCCCCCCCCGCCCCACCCCACCCCAACTGTCAACCCCTGCATAACCTACTTACACACGCACATTCAAATTCTCAACAGCTGTTCCAGAATTTGATTATTGGCTGGATCGTATTGTCACATGTAGTCGTTGTACTGGTTAGACCCCCACGGGGACCCTCTCCCAGGGACCCCCCCCCCACACAGAGACCCCCCCCCACCAGGAGGATATGAAGCAGTTCTGGAGAACATGGACGGTAACAGCCAAGACAGGTGCTTGACATGGCTGTGACAGCCATACCTCAATGCCCTCAGTGGATAAAGTAAACACACAACATATCAGGTGTCACAACCAATTAACCAATCAACCAATTAATTAATTAATCACTCGACCCGGCAGCCTCTGAACAACACGGAGGAAACCTTGACAACGAGGTTCATCCAGACGCCTGAAACAGAAGACGGCTCTGCCAACAGTTCTAGTTCCAGTCTAGTTTTTCTGGGAGTTTTTCCTTGTCTTCCTTGAGGGTTTAGGTTGGTTGAGGGGCAGCTCTATGGGCGTACGTAGAAGCCCTCTGTGACATGCTTGGGTGTAAAAAGGGCTATACAAATACATTTTGATTTGATTTGAGTTCTCTCTGAAATATCCCCGTCTAGGATCTCTCACCTCGGGGACAGACACCTCTCTGGTGTGTCTAATCTCCCTGCATACTGAGAAAGACTAGCTCTCGGTGATTACCTCTCCAACACATGGAACTTATCTTCGATTGTCTCTCCACAAATAAAAGATTACTGTCTACTTACACGGCACTACCCGCTGCTTTGTGAACCCTGCTGGCTGCCGGGTGAGTGATGATCTGAGTGTTTGTGACGTTACTGTGACGTTACTGTGACGTTACGAATGTTACTGTGTGAACATGGTTGGTTACCCATATGTGTCTTTTTTTTTGGGTGGACTAAAAGACAAAAGCTGATATCACTAACTGAGACCTGAGAGGACCTAGTGTCCAGTCTTTAATCTCCGGTAATCTGCTCTGTACCATGTTCAACTGCGTATTAAAATCTAAAAGGCATTTCCATCCAGGAGATTTGTAAATCTCTATTTTGATTGGGATGACAGATGCGGCTCGAGTATGAGGCTAAACTGACCAGAAATCTGCTTAAAGGAGGTTGAGGTCACAATAGGCAATAAAAGTATCGTCCTAAACCCGTCCAGAGATCTGTGTAATAAAAGGTGGATCCAACAGAACAATAACCTGGGTTAAAAATAGGCTTTATGGTTGTCTGTCATGTTTCTATTTCTATTTTAATGTTCTGTATTATTTATTTGTAGTGTTATATTGCATTTTGTGATTTTATCTGTGAGAGGTGCTATACAAATAAACTTTACTTACTTCCTTACTTACTTTATTAAAAAAATGTCAGTTTCATATAACTGAATTTGGATAAATAAGAAACGTTGCAACATAGTTTTATCTCCTAATTCACTCACTAGAATTTCACGGCCATTCCTGAGGTTGTGACATGTTTGTGACATCAACAAAAAGCCAAAGATCTCGCTTGCAAATATACCAGCTCCACTATCCACTGTGGTGGACATGAATAAACTGCTCGGTATAAGAAGGATAAAAAAAGCTACCCAATTCCAGTCTTCATTCTGAGTGCCAAACAACCCGTTACCAGTCACGTCATGTGACTGACTTGGCTAGAGGACGTTCTAAAGTACGACAACATGCAACTGTAGCATGGTACGGTACATTCTAATCTGGCAACAGACTGGCCTTGTGGCTGTGTGTGATAGCGAGAGGCTATTTCTGTAATCCCTTTCTCTTTGGTCGCAGGTCTTGAGTGAATGACACGCCACATGTTCAGGAGAGCACCAGAGAGAGGGGGATTTGAACCCAGGTCCATACGGCCTGCAATTCAATTGCTCAAACACTGAGTTAACAGAACTGTTCCGTTTCCTGATGCCACCTCCTATCTAGCCAGGCCTCTAGGGGTCAGATGGCTGAGCGGTTAGGGAATCGGTTCGATTTTCAATCGTGCAAATTATGTTGTGTGCCTGGGCAAGGCACTTCACCCTACTTGCCTCGGGGGAATGTCACTGTACTTACTGTAAGTCGCTCTGGATAAGAGCGTCTGCTAAACGACTAAATGTAAATGTAGCATAACCACCCATGCAGCCTTCAGCAGGAACTAGTCAGAACTAGCTAGTTGCATGAGACACTAGGTATGCCTGCATCAGACTCAAACTTATCATCAGACCAGCCAGGGACCCAACAGAAAGCTGGCTCTTTCTACCCCGGCATGAAACTGTAAACCAATTACTGAGCTGTTTAACCGCGTCACATGTCTCCACAAAGCCGCTGTTATCCTGGAGGATGAGGGGGCGGGGAAGGGGGGGGCTCATAGGAGACGAGTGCCCCCGGTGTCACACACACACACACACACACACAACACACACACCTAGCCACACAACACACACACACACACACACACACCTAGCCACACACACACACACACACACACACACACACCTAGCCACACACACACACACACACCTAGCCACACACACACACACACACACACACACACACACACACCTAGCCACACACACACACACACCTAGCCACACACACACACACACACACACACACCTAGCCACACACACTGCTTGGCATGTCAACAACGCAGCCTAGCTTCATGTCTCCAAACGCATGAGTCAAACAGCTCCATACCACTGGGCGTAGCTGTAGGTCGAGGGGACGTGAAGGCCACGGTGACACAAAGGGGAGACCCCGTCTGTGTCCGACGCTTCTTAGCGTAACACGTCAGTGGTCTTTAACCCCATTGACACACACACGATGATCCTAATCCATATCCTCCTTCTATGAACACCGACTTTGTCACTCTTACTTTTGGCTCTATTTCTCTGTGGGGCATGAGGGGTGGCAGTTTGAGAGCCACTGCTCCAGGTGTTCATAGACCCTGCGCGCTTGTCACAGGACTGACCGTCCACACCGTAGAAGCAGTAGCCTATGTGTTCTATACTGATCGTCGTGGAAACTATTCTCCTGATCTTCTAAAGCCGGCGATTGTCTTTCTGCCAGGATGCACGTCTCAGACCTCCAAATCTTTACGAGTGTTAGTGTGGTCCTGTACGTTAGGGAGTGTTAGTGTGGTCCTGTACGTTAGGGAGTGTTAGTGTGGTCCTGTACGTTAGGGAGTGTTAGTGTGGTCCTGTACGTTAGGGAGTGTGGTCCTGTACGTTAGGGAGTGTTAGTGTGGTCCTGTACGTTAGGGAGTGTTAGTGTGGTCCTGTACGTTAGGGAGTGACTTAACGGTCTGTATAGTGTGGTCCTGTACGTTAGGGAGTGTTAGTGTGGTCCTGTACGTTAGGGAGTGACTTAACGGTCTGTATAGTGTGGTCCTGTACGTTAGGGAGTGTTAGTGTGGTCCTGTACGTTAGGGAGTGTGGTCCTGTACGTTAGGGAGTGATTTAACGGTCTGTGTGGAGGTCTAAAGCTTTAGGAGTGTGAGTGTGGTCCTGTACGTTAGGGAGTGTTAGTGTGGTCCTGTACGTTAGGGAGTGTTAGTGTGGTCCTGTACGTTAGGGAGTGTTAGTGTGGTCCTGTACGTTAGGGAGTGTGGTCCTGTACGTTAGGGAGTGAGGTCTTACGTTAGGCTGTATAGTGTGGTCCTGTACGTTAGGGAGTGTGGGTCCTGTACGTTAGGGAGTGTTAGTGTGGTCCTGTACGTTAGGGAGTGTGGTCCTGTACGTTAGGGAGTGATGTAACGGTCTGTGTGGAGTTAGGAGTGTTAGTGTGGTCCTGTACGTTAGGGAGTGATGTAACGGTCTGTGTGGAGTTAGGAGTGTTAGTGTGGTCCTGTACGTTAGGGAGTGTGGTCCTGTACGTTAGGGAGTGTTAGTGTGGTCCTGTACGTTGGGGAGTGTTTAGTGTGGTCCTGTACGTTAGGGAGTGTTAGTGTGGTCCTGTACGTTAGGGAGTGTTAGTGTGGTACCTCTGGGTGTGTTGGTCAGTTGTTTCCAGGACAGGTAGACACTACTAAAGCTAGCATATGGTGTCTCACCTCCCCCTGTGGTCCCTGCTAACATCACCCTCTCAACCCCCCTGAGAGATGACAACACCACAGTTTAGCAACTTGTCAACAGTGAGACTTCACCTTTCTTTTCCCTTTCAATCAGCTCTGTTTGTATCCATCAGAATCAGAATTCAGTTTATTCGCCATGTATGTTACACAAACAAGGAATTTACTGTGGCAAGAAGGTGCAAACGGTAAACATACGGATCTTAAATTAAGTAAAAGTACAATAGTTTAACTAACAGTAGTTTAACTACAGTAGCTTAACTACAAAACGATGCTTTCTATCACTACCACCCTTCTCTTCTTTGATTACTAGTAGGTCCTTTTCCTTCTTTCTTCCTTTTTTTCTTTCTTTTTATCTATCTTTCTATCTGTCTTAGTTTTGTTCTAACTTTCTAACAATCTATCACCTCAACATGAAAAAAATCCCTCTCTCCAACCCTGATCTTCTTCCATGAATCTCTCCCATATCCTGCATGATCCAGTCCCATTATATCTTTGGATCAGCTGGTCCGTTTAACTCTTCCAGTGTAGCCTCATCAATCCTCCTTCTGAGAATCCACCCTCATTAACCCCAAGAGGTTTCAAGTTTAGGTTCTAGTGCTCCAACCTAAATCCTAGATGGTTCTGAAGATTAAAATCCATTTAAATAATCCTAATCTGATGTGAGCTAAATTTTTTATAAACAATACAATGGAAGTTTCATAAAGTAGAACGATTCTTCTCTCTCTCTCTCTCTTTCACTCCCACTCCCTCTCTCTCTCTCTCTCTCTACTCTCTCTCTCTCTTCACTCCCTCCCTCTCTTTCACTCTCTCTCTCTCTCTCTCTCTCTCTTTTGCACTCCGCACTCTCTGTCACTCTCTCTCTCTCTCTCTCTTTCACTCCCTCACTCCCTCACTCTCTTCTCTCTCTCTCTCTCTCTCTCTCTCTCTCTCCTCTCTCTCATCTCTCTCTCTCTCTCTCTCTCTCTCTGACGACAATATAGATTAGACCTACTGTGCTTCTATAATCCTTGTCGACCTTTGAACCTTGTAATACTGAGGAGGAGTCCCAGAGACGGCCAGGATTACATCACTACTGTATATGTCACTAGATGTGACACGGTGGGATTGGATTTAAAGTCGTGCCGTTTTTTGCTCAAAGACTCACAAGTCTGCGGGGAAGAAAAGCAGATTGCAATTACAGATTGTGCACGTGAAAATAGATTATAGACAGACGTATGGAGCGAGAGATAGCAACAAAAGGATGTATTATCACACTTATGGTCCTTACATAAACACAGTGTTACTAATATTGACTTAGAGTTACAGAACAATTGTGCAACAGGCATCAACAGTAGTCCTTACAAAATGTTCTGTGAGTGTGTGTGCGTTTTTTTCAAAAGGTTTAAAAAATATTTTTAGGCTTTAAAAAAATATTTTGTGGGCGGAAAAACAAAACTTTGCATCATTGATGAGAACTTGATGAGGACTCTACTATACTCTACTGTATTCTACTGTACTCTGTTGTGTCTACTCTGCTTTAATATACTCTGTTTTAGGCTTCTCTGTTCTCTCACCTCTCCTCCTCTCTCCTCTCCTTTCACTATGTATGAAAAACAAGTTTCGAAAGGTTGGAAACAATATTTTCAAGTATATGTAGCCAGCACGTCAACTTTCAAGTCTTTGAACTTGAGTATCCATAGGCTACATCTACTTGAGTGAAGGATGTGTGTACTTTTGCCATCTCTGTATAACAACGCGTTTATAGACGTTATTTGGGATGTTTTGATAATGAAAAGACTGCATGAGTCATCATGGAACACCAGATGGTTTATCAAGAGTTTATTGACCTTGACTTTATTTACATTTTTGAGTTGATAACGTCTGTTGTTCAATGAGTGGGCTATTTGTATCCAAAGCAATGCCATATAGCCTTTAGTTTACACTTACAGTTGCCAACGGATCACACCCGATGTAGACAAACCTGAATGTCAGCTAATGATATGTCCTGTTCGACTGAAATGGAAAGCAACGTTGTAGCCTTGTCCAGTTGATGGATTACAGCCTAAATAATTTAGTAGTAAATCTTTCCACTTTACTCTCAGCGTCACTACACACGTAGTACGCAAATGAAGAGACAATAGCAAACTGATCATTGATTGGACCGATGGGAACGCAGCCAATTTTTAAGACTTTTCATTGGTGAAAATGTCTTTCAATCAACATCTTTTGTCGTCGCTTCCTTTCAGTTTGTTAGCTAGCAGGCTAGCTCCATTTTTCTACTGTGTTAGAGGATAACCGAGGGTGCTGCTTGCTGGGGCGGATCTGATGGAAGCGCTGCTGCTGTTGCTTCATGGACAGATTTGATTTGGCGATTTTATGATTGTCCTTATTTACGACACAATGATAAGGAAAAGACTAAAATAGCGTTATGTCGGTAATTTTTGGGGGAGAGAAAATATCGCTAACTGTGGTCTGATGCGCTTGCTAGTGTAGTGCTGGATGACACAGTAAACCAAAGCGGCTTTCTTTGATATTTTGCTTGCTGGCTCGTTTATTTGGCGAGATATTTTATTTTCTTGTTTGGAAACTTTGCGGAAAAACATGTCCGGCACTAAAATGAAGCGAATGAACAGCTTCCAAAGGCAAGTTTTTCTTTTAACTAACGTGGCTGTCTGCCAGTCAATTTGACATGTTGCGTTGTTGCGAAGAGACCGCCTCCCTCTGTCATCAAGCTAGTTTAGCTAGCTGGCTAGCTGATGTATTGGAAGATAATCTATGAAATATCCCACTGGCAAACCCTTCTAATACCCATGTTGGATATAATGTATTTTTTTTTAAATCTGTACCTTCGCTGGCTAACGTTATAGCTAGCCTTACTTTTTGTTTTAGAGCTTCTTTATCATCAATTGCTGCTTTTAACAGAAATAGTCAGAATATGAATCGAAGCATGTGACAGCGCACCTAAGGTCCTTACCGTTTCCTGTTCATCCAAAAAACAGGGTTGAAAGGAAGTACTGTGTAGACATCCGACAATGCAGTGGTAGACGTCTGAAATCCGTTATCTGAGCTATTGTCGCTTTTTTATGAGTTGGCTCGTATATATGGAATTACTGAATGTGTTCATCTTTACAGATCAAAAAACCATGACCAAAACACTGGCGCAAAACATACAGTTGGAGAGTCAAGTAGTCAAGGCTACAACAAGGCTGATGTGTTAATGGTTTTATGCGTGTTATGTTTGACATGACTCGTAACAGGTTCCTGTTCATTACAACCTTTTTACATGCGTGAACAGGTTTGTTTTCCATGTTTATAACAGGTTCATGAACCGTCGGGCCTCTGCAAACTGCCGCTATCAGCCCACCCGCTATGAACACGCTGCAAACTGCTACACTCACGCGGTGAGTCACTCTACTAGAGTAACAACGAACGTTTGCTAGAAGGCTGTAGTCTCCGCCATGTAATGAAATTCAGTGATTATTAATGAGGATTTAATATGAATAAGATGTCGTATGTGCTTCTCCTACTTACTTTAATCACACTGTCTATGGACCTCCCTCCCATCCTCAGCTCCTCATTGTACCAGCTTTCGTGGGCATGGCGTTGCTCCACCGCCTGTCTGACGACCGTTGGGAGAAGATCACTGCCTTGGTGTACGGCTTGGGCCTGTGCGCGCTCTTCCTGGTCTCCACCGTGTTCCACATCATCACCTGGAAGAAGAGCCACATGAGGTGAGAGGGCAGGGACGCAAGATCCATCACCTGCCTCAAGTTAGAGCAGGGGAGCCAGATCTGTCATAACACCTAGTTAGTGATAGTCTTGGTGGTCTGTGCCAGTGAAGGAACTGTATGTGAAGGTAGTGTGTGTGTGTGTTTTTAGGTCGATGGAGCAATGTTTCCACATGTGTGACAGAGTGGTGATCTACTTCTTCATTGCTGCCTCCTACACACCTTGGTAAGACCCCCTCTCTCTCACACGCACACACCAATATCACAATTCCAATGTACCTGTACTTGTACCTGATGCAAATGGAAAATTAACTTGAACCCCCCCCCACACACACACACCTCCCTCCTCCACCCCCTGTCCTCCCCCATCTCCCCCTCCTGTCCTCCCCAACCTCCTGTCCTCCCAAACCTCCTGTCCTCCCCCCCCTCCCTCCACCTCCTGTCCCTCCCCCCCCTCCTCACCTCCTGTCCTCCCCCTCCCTCACCTCCTGTCCTCTCCTCACCTCCTGTCCTCCCCCTCCCTCACCTCCTTTCCTCACCCCCCCCTCCTCACCTCCTGTCCTCCTCCTCCCTCACCCTCCTGTCCTCCCCCTCCCTCACCTCCTGTCCTCCCCCCTCCCTCACCTTCTGTCCTCCCCCTCCCTCACCTCCTGTCCTCCCCCTCCCTCACCTCCTGTCCTCCCCCTCCTCACCTCCTGTCCTCCCTCACCTCCTGTCCTCACCTCCTGTCCTCCCTCACCTCTTGTCCTCCCCCTCTCCACCTCCTGTCCTCCCTCACCTCCTGTCCTCACCTCCTGTCCTCCCTCACCTCTTGTCCTCCCCCCTCTCCACCTCCTGTCCTCCCTCACCTCCTGTCCTCACCTCCTGTCCTCCCCCCAGGTTGAACCTTAGAGAGCTGGGCCCTGTGGCCGCTCACATGCGCTGGTTCGTGTGGCTCATGGCCGTGGCAGGAACCGTCTATGTATTCTACTACCATGAGAAGTAAGCTCTATGTATTCTACTACCATGAGAAGTAAGCTCTATGTATTCTACTACCATGAGAAGTAAGCTCTATGTATTCTACTACCATGAGAAGTAAGCTCTATGTATTCTACTACCATGAGAAGTAAGCTCTATGTATTCTACTACCATGAGAAGTAAGCTCTATGTATTCTACTACCCATGAGAAGTAAGCTCTATGTATTCTACTACCATGAGAAGTAAGCTCTATGTATTCTACTACCATGAGAAGTAAGCTCATGTATTCTACTACCATGAGAAGTAAGCTCTATGTATTCTACTACCATGAGAAGTAAGCTCTATGTATTCTACTACCATGAGAAGTAAGCTCTATGTATTCTACTACCATGAGAAGTAGACTTTTTAGATGAAATAGGCCACAGCTAATCCATTACTCCAATGTTGCTCAAATTGAGAACATGTGAATGGAAGCAGTAACTTTGTGTGTGGTGTGTGTGTGTGCGGTGTGTGTGTGGTGTGTGTCGCAGGTATAAGCTAGTGGAGCTGGCCTTCTACCCTCACCATGGGTTTCTTCCCGGCACTGGTCATCACATCTATGGTAAAGTTTTTCTTCCTACCTCTCTCTTCCTACCTCTCTCTCTTTCTACCTCTCTCTCTTCCTGCTCTCTCTTTCTACCTCTCTCTTTCTACCTCTCTCTCTTTCTACCTCTCTCTTTCTACCTCTCTCTCTTCCTCGCTCTCTCTCTTTCTACCTCTCTCTCTTTCTACCTCTCTCTTTTTCTACCTCTCTCTCTTTCTACCTCTCTCTCTCTACAGCACAGTAGCACACACACATATAGAAGCACATTATATACCTATATCTGGCAAAGGTGTATATATATTAGACCGTAGTTTGTAAACATATGCATGCTGTGTGGTCTGTGCTGCCCTCTGGTGGCGGAGATGTGCTAATACAGCCTGTAGGTTCTGCTGCATTATGCTGTTCTGGAGTGCTCAGTGTAGTGAGATATGGTGTGTACTTCCACAGGGATTTAATGACACGTTAGCCCATGGAGCCTTTGATCTCCTGGTTTCTGTCTCCGCCTCTCCCTCTCCCAACTTGTATCTTGGATTCTAACCTCCAGTCATCCTGGTTTCTACCCTTTCGTCCTCCATCTCTCTCTCTCCCCCTCCTCTCCATCCACCCCCCCCTGCTAACCTCTTCTCCTCTCCTCCCTCCTCTCCATCCACTGCTAACCTCTTCTCCTCTCCATCCACCCCCCCTGCTAACCTCCTCTCCTCTCCTCCCTCTCTCAGAGCAACACGGAGGGTATGGTGGAGCTGGCGTTCGGGGGCCTCATCTACTGCCTGGGCGTGGTCTTCTTCAAGTCGGACGGCGTCATCCCCTTCGCCCACGCCATCTGGCACGTGTTCGTGGCGTTGGCGGCCACCGTGCACTACTACGCCATCTGGAAGTATCTGTACAAGACGGCGAGCGAAGTGGACGCCATCCGAGAAGCCTGAGGGGGAGGGGGAGGGGGTGTCCTGGATCCCCTCACAGGAGGAGTGGGTGGTGGGAAAGGGGGGTGGAGTCAGCCTACGTGCACCTTCCCCAGGGGAGGGATGGAGGTCTGTTGGCTGACCTGAGCAAAAGTCATTCTTTTTTTGACTGTAAAGAGAAAGTGAATGACATTAAACATGACTACTACTAAACAGGACACGCAGTATATCAAGCACATGAAAACAAGACAGCTTTAGGTGTGTTCAATATACCCTCCAGACATTTGGGTGACTGTCACACTGTGTTTTGTAGCGGGTGAACTAAATCAAGTGCACCTTAAGTGTCTGATAGTTGTAATGGACCCAGGAGAGGTAGTCACCCACCCATGTCGGCTGCCCCTTTCCCAGGGGCCTCTCTGTGTTCTCAGATCAAGTTTACCACGATGACCATGTATTGTTTACTGTTTTCTATGTAAGGAACAGTTTGGCTCTTCCCCTGACGACGCACAGCCCTTCATCTCCCTGACGACGCAAACCCCTTCGTCTCCCTGACGACGCACAGCCCTTCGTCTCCCTGACGACGCACAGCCCTTCATCCCAGACGACTTTGTGTCCCAGTTTTGTATCGCTTGTATTCCATTTGAAAAACGTGATAATGATCATAACCGCTCCCTGAAACACGAGGCGATCTCACGGTTATTTGTGGTTGTACACTTCATCTCTGTTTGCTACTGAGCGTGAGGGCGGTGATGGAGGTCTGTCTTTTGTACCGCTGAGAGAACCTCACATCCCATAGACACGGTCGTCATAGTGATGGACGGTGAACAGCGACTCATCGATTGTGCTATTGAGGTTTCAACATTTTGAAATGAATGTCCCACGTCCAGACAAGCTGGTGTCTGACGATAACGTCTGTAGTGGCAGTCTTTCAGTTCGGAGACTGTTTGGTATATCATGGATATACGGTATACTGTACAGGAAGTGAAAGCGTGATATTTACACTGCTGTAAATAATGGGAAATCCTCTGGACTTGGATGAGCGTGCATGAATATTATCACGTCTGTGTGTGTGTGTGTGTGTGTGTGTCTGTGTGTGTGTGTTTGGGTGTGTGTCTGGGTGTTTGTGTCTGTTTGGGTGTGTCTGTGTGTGTGTGTGTGTTTGGGTGTGTGTCTGTGTGTGTTTGGGTGTGTGTCTGTGTGTGTGTTTGGGTGTGTGTCTGGGTGTTTGTGTCTGTTTGGGTGTGTCTGTTTGGGTGTTTGTCTGGGTCTGTGTGTGTGTTTGTGTGTGTGTCTAGGTGGAGCCTGGTGTCGAGGCCAGTGTGATTGGGGACTTTGTGACGTGTGGGGGAGGTGACGACCACATGTGACGTTGACATGTACCCAAGGGACTGTAACAGAGGTGGTTGGTAAACAACAAAGCACTTATTATGACTTCTCCGGGAATCATCCGACTCGGGGTATAGCCTCTTGGTCTGGAGGGGAGTACCAGCAGAGGGGCGAAGGGGTTACCGTCTCTCTGGAAAGATCATCCATGTCTGTTGTTATTATTATAATTTTGTATTCATCATTTGAGTCTCTTGTGCTGTGTTGCAATGAGCTGGGGGTGCTGCAGTGTACAGATCTCAGTGTGTACGAGGGTGTGGGGGTGGGGTCAGGGTGGGGGTCAGGGGTCAGGGGTGGAGGGGGGGGGGAGACGGACAGGCGTCGGGAAGGGAGTTCAGTGTGTCCGTAAGGGGTTTGGGGTCATGTTCTGGTACGTCTGTGCGTTGTTGTGACAACTGGGGTCCTCTTCATCCCTCTGAGTGGAGCCCCATCTTCTTCTTCAACTAGTACCCATCACCCTGCGCACATCATCACCCTGCGCACATCATCGCCCTGCGCACACCTCATCACAAGCTAGCCAATCTTTCCCGGTGTGATGCCTCCTACAGTGTGAAGAAGCGTTATTATCTTCCCCTCTCTGGCGTTTTGGGAGTAGCAGACTTCTACTGACCACGTGAGGGATTTTCATGAGAAATGTGTCGAGTATTTAAAATGTATTGATCTCTTGACCACTGTAATGTTTGTAACATGTTGTTTTGGGCCCATGCTGTGAGCACTGTGCTGGGCCTTGTCTAAGGGCAGATCTGCTTCCATTGGCTTGGATGGTGCTGTGCAATGTATCGCTCCACACACATCACCATACATAGGCTCTTTCTAACCTGTTATTAAAAACTGCTTTTACTCTCACGCCTGTGTCATGCTTGGTTATTTGTACCTATAGAGACTGGGCGTCCTCCAATAGTTTATTTAGGTTTGGATTGGTGTTGTGTGTGTGTGTGTGGGCATGCTGTGTGTGTGGGCACACACACACAACATTTTTATATTTGTAAATTATTTATTTTGATGTTCATAAACCGTAACTCCCAACATTTCTTCTTTTAAAAAAAAGTTTCAATCAATCAAATGCATTTACTCACCAAGCCAGTCT
Organism: Mallotus villosus; assembly: GCA_903064625.1. Taxonomy (NCBI): domain Eukaryota; kingdom Metazoa; phylum Chordata; class Actinopteri; order Osmeriformes; family Salangidae; genus Mallotus; species Mallotus villosus. The sequence continues at coordinate 21,952 of CAEFZP010001970.1, read as the reverse complement.
TCCTCTTGTAAATATCCTCCTCTAGATAAAAAAATAAATGTACATAATACAAACACAACACTGTCAGACGCTTCCAGAAAGAATAAGTAGAGACATGCAGAGAATACATAAGATAACGATTTTATTAGACGATACAAATGACTGAGACGGGATCAGGGGCCTCAGACCATAGATATATATAGAACACTAGATACGTCACGTCAATGTTGAGCTCCAGTCGGCTGACGGCACACGCGGCGGCCATCTTGGAGAGGTCAACCTGCTGCCTAGTGCATTACACCATATGGAAATTTCATACAAACATGTAGCAAATTTGAGCCGTGATGGCTCAGTGAATGACACTAAAAACATCATAGTTGATGATCCATATTTGATTCTGAGTGGTAGGAAGATTTTTTTCAAATTTTACAAATGTATGTAATGTAATGTAAAATGTATCTCACCTGTGGAAAGTGATTCCCTCTCGTCGGGTGTGTACTGAACGACGTTGTACACACCCAAAGCAGCACAATGAACCGGCATTATTATCGCTGTCTGACAGTCGAGTACATACAGACCTCAGACTGATGCCCCACTCAATATGGCGACTCCGTGTGCCGCGGCTGAGAGGGCGTGGCGTATCTAGTGTTCTATATATATCTATGCCTCAGACTGCATCACACTCCGTCATATACCAACACTCTGACATCCTGTTTCCTGTCGCGCACGTTTCCTGTTGGCGTTGCCATGAGTACGATGGTTAACAAGTTACCTGCAGTGTTTTTTTTCGCGATTAGGAAATAAACAATAAAATAACTAATTAGAATGGCAGTAGTCTTTTGTTGCGAGTTTGGGTGTTTATATGAAGCTTTCGAAGAAGCTGGGCCTAACCCTGTGTGGTATTGATGTGAAGTTATTGACAGATTGAGGTGGGGTCTGTGTTCAAGGCACTGGGTTTGGGATCGGTGCTAGTGTCATGTATATGCAGTGTTCTGGGGTGTGTGCGAGGTAGTGGAACGCATAATATGGTAGGAGGTGTACACGCCGCTGTGTATGGGGGAGGTGTTCGCAAACTGACTTTATTCTGTTTTGAAATATACTTTTTGTGCGTGTGACGGCGATGAAAAGCTTAATGTAAGACCATTGTCTGACACTTCAGACAAACACCTTTCACGTGAAGAAATCTGAGGCTTGTGGAGATGAGAGTCATTTCTGAGGGCACGCCTGCTTCTTCGGTCATGTATATATATACGTCTATGAGCATATCTACAGTGACACCTAGCGGCAGGGGGTGAAACTACAGGTGGCTGGATCCGATTGGCTGATCAGTGATCAGTTGCGTACATTCTTTCTGCCGTGGCTCACACCTGTACCTGTTGGCCACACCCCCCTCACGGTAACGACATAACCCTGCAGGTGCCATAGGAACAAACTGTTATACTGGGCATCTTTTAGTAATATACTTTGTATTCTTAATAATATTCTTTATCTGCAGTGTATTTTTTGTCATTTTTCTTTTACGAACATAGTCAGTAATGTATAGGAAAGTACTGTACAAAAAGAAGAACGTATACAATATATTTGTATTATAAACATATCTCTTATTATCATAACCAATATAGTGTCTCTGAGAGGAATATTTTTGGTCTGTAGGAAACACATTGATTGGGTGAACTACAGTTTGGGACATCCTATGTTTTCTTCAACATATTTTACATTCATACAGCTATCATTAGATGGAGGAAAAACAAACAAACAAAAATGGCTACAGAGATACCTACATATGTAGCGTGTACTGCTGATCTGTATCCATGTCTAACAGCTGGTTTACATATTTTTAACGGACTGCGTAGGGTTTCAATACAATCCCTACGCATGGGTGAGTTGACTTGACTTGAGTTTGAAATACATACGGATGAACAAAGTTGAGAAATGTTCAACTTCTGTGTCGGTACGGATGTGTACGACCAGATCTTTAGACTTTCCTCGATACAGACGAGCGTGCGACACACGCACGCCCTCTGCACACACGCTGCATGAATGTACAGTATGTTGAGAAAAACACTGGATGGTAACTAGGGTGGTAACTAGGATGGTAACTAGGTTGGTAACAATCCGTCCGTAAAAATACACAGCATGTGAACCAGAGATCCACTCATGGTAACCATGGCAGCCTGATCACGCTAAGAGGGAGGTGTTGAAAGACGAGAGAAGAAAAAAAAGACAAATAAATCACTTTTTTTGTAGAAAGAAAAAGTAAACGATTTGCAATTAGTCATATTTGTCTTCAGAAAGTGATCATGCTGAAAAGCTACACATGTCAAAGGGGGTGATAACAATATAATAATAATAATAATATAATAACGATAAGATCAAAAACAGCAATAATAGTAGTAGCAGTAGTAGTAACAACAATTAACAACGGAATATTTCAAATAAAAATCTTCAATTTGAAAGTATAAAGGTTGATAAATACAGGTCAGAGAAAGAGAGAAAGAGGTAAGGAGGGGAGAAGGAATGAAGAAGAATGGGATGAGGAGGGAAGGACAGAGGAGAAGAAGAGAGTGTGTTGAGGCTGCAGAGTATTGCAGGTTTGGGACAGGTGAGTGAGGTGACACAACCGTAGTGTGTTCCACAGGAACATCTACACAAGCTTAGTTACATCTACAACCAGACAGCGTTGTTGCTCACGGTCAGGGACATGTTTAACAGCGCCAGCCTCTGAGTGAGACAGAGTTAGACCCAGGTGACCAGATAGATGGGAGAGGGGAGAGGAGAAGGAGAGAGAGGAGAGAGAGAGAGAGGGAGAGAGAGAGAGAAGAAGAGAGGAAGAGAGAGAGAGAGAGAAGAGAGAGAGAGAGAGAGAGAGAGAGAGAGAGAGAGAGAGAGAGAGAGAGAATAGGAGAGAGAGAGAGAGAGAATAGAGAGAGGAGAGAGAGAGAGACGAGACAGAGAGAGAGAGAGAGGAGAGAGAGAGAGAGAGGAGAGTACAAATAGACAGAAGAGAGAGAGAGAGAGAGAGAAACGAGAAAGAGAGAGAGAGAGAGAGGGAGAAGAGAGAAGAGAGAGAGACAGAGAGAGAGAGAGAGAGATAGAGAGTAAGTGTCATAGCAAATATTGACATCAAAGAAGCTCCAAAAACTTAGCAGACAGCTGGTGAGTATTAGGGAGGAACAGACACCCAACATAAGAACGGAAAACACAATAATATACACATCAATAAAAGAAGCATTGGAATTAACAGACAGATACGAAGACCCCCTCAGAACACGGTGGCAAACCTCTGGTGGGGAGAGGAGAGAGCAGAGAACGGTATTCTACAGGAAGTCTAACAGATCCAGACCAGAACGTTGAAGAGAGACGGCACAGACAAGGTTCTTAGAGGAACCGATCCAAAACACACGAAGAAGAGGGGGGATGGAGGGAGGAGGAGGACAGGGAGTGGGTAGTTCTCAGTTCTGAAGAGACATCAGACGGATAGGAGATGACAGGAAGTGACACGCTATGGAATCTCTTCCAATAGGAACAAGCTTTGAAAAGATGGGGCGGAGCCTGAGGTCAGGGGGAGGGGTTAGATGGTGGATTCATTACTCCTCCAGGAAGTTGAAAGTGTGTGTGTGTGTGTGTTGTCCATCTACAAGCACGTACTCGGTTGACAAACAGGAAGAGGAGAGGGGAGAAATAGAGGAAGGGATGCCATCTGACAATGACAACTGGATTAAGAGAATCACAGAAGCTGAATGATGAGGTTGTGAAGGAGTTGTGTTCAAGGGTAGGTGGAGGGGATAAGGGGCAGGGGGGGGAGATAAGGGACAGGGGGGGAGTGCCACCAAAAGGGAGACACACACTGTCCTTCAATCTGGGGTGTGGAGGACACAAGCATGGGGGTGTACCATCATGGAGGGGAGGGAGGAGGCGGGGGTATTCACTTGGGCCCATGTTGGCCAGGGCAGTAGGGGGCAGGGCAGGGCTTGTGTTAGGCAGGGCAGGAGGTGGTATTCACTAGGTCCTGTGTGGAGGAGGAGGGTGTTTACAGGGGCCCATGTCTGGAGGAGGAGCGAGGGTGTTTACAGGGGCCCATGTCTGGAGGAGGAGGAGGAGGGTGTTTACAGGGGCCCATGTCTGGAGGAGGAGGGTGTTTACAGGGGCCCGTGTCTGGGGAGGAGGAGGAGGGTGTTTACAGGGGCCCATGTCTGGAGGAGGAGGAGGAGGGTGTTTACAGGGGCCCATGTCTGGAGGAGGAGGAGGAGGGTGTTTACAGGGGCCCATGTCTGGAGGAGGAGGAGGGTGTTTACAGGGGCCCGTGTCTGGAGGAGGAGGAGGGTGTTTACAGGGGCCCGTGTCTGGAGGAGGAGGAGGAGGGTGTTTACAGGGGCCCATGTCTGGAGGAGGAGGAGGAGGGTGTTTACAGGGGCCCGTGTCTGGAGGAGGAGGAGGGTGTTTACAGGGGCCCGTGTCTGGAGGAGGAGGAGGAGGGTGTTTACAGGGGCCCGTGTCTGGAGGAGGAGGAGGGGGTGTTTACAGGGGCCCATGTCTGGAGGAGGAGGAGGAGGGTGTTTACAGGGGCCCGTGTCTGGAGGAGGAGGGGAGGGTGTTTACAGGGGCCCGTGTCTGGAGGAGGAGGAGGAGGGTGTTTACAGGGGCCCGTGTCTGGAGGAGGAGGAGGAGGGTGTTTACAGGGGCCCATGTCTGGAGGAGGAGGAGGAGGGTGTTTACAGGGGCCCATGTCTGGAGGAGGAGGAGGGTGTTTACAGGGGCCCGTGTCTGGAGGAGGAGGAGGAGGGTGTTTACAGGGGCCCGTGTCTGGAGGAGGAGGAGGGTGTTTACAGGGGCCCGTCTGGAGGAGGAGGGTGTTTACAGGGGCCCGTGTCTGGAGGAGGAGGAGGAGGGTGTTTACAGGGGCCCATGTCTGGAGGAGGAGGAGGGTGTTTACAGGGGCCCGTGTCTGGCCTCGTATTTGCCCAGAGTGTTCTTGCAGCGTCCCAGCTCCTTGCGCAGGTCGGCCACCTCCATCTTCAGAGCCGTGTTTTCCTTCTCCAGGAAGCCGGCTCGGATGGCGATCTGGTTCTCCTTCAGACGCCGCGCGTCACGTGACCGCTTGGCCGCAACGTTGTTCTTCCTGCGCCGAACCCAGTACCTATCGTCCTGCTCACACACACACACACACACACCACACAACACACACACACACACACCACAGAGACATGCCCGCACACACACACGTAGGCACACCCACAACCAGAAAGGCAAAAAGGAAGAGAAGGAGAAAGGTTTGGGTTGATGAGCAGTTAAAACATCACCAGACAGACCTGTCAGCAGCTGCACCGCCCACATGTGTTCATGAACATACAGGCTGGCCTCCGCTCTCCCAGCCTGTCAGCAGGCAGCAAGAGCAGCCTGTCAACAGGCAGCAAGAGCAGCCTGTCAACAGGCAGCAAGAGCAGCCTGTCAGCAGGCAGCAAGAGCAGCCTGTCAACAGGCAGCAAGAGCAGCCTGTCAACAGGCAGCAAGAGCAGCCTGTCAACAGGCAGCAAGAGCAGCCTGTCAACAGCAAGAGCCTGTCAACAGGCAGCAAGAGCAGCCTGCTCACTCAATATAGAACACCATCCATCAGAACACTCTTCTTCTTCTTCTACACTGAGGTTGTGTCCTCATGCATATTCAGGTGTGTTTCTGTGGCCGGGTTTGGGTTCGCTGGGTTTGTGCCAGTGTGCCGCCCCCGCTATTTCCGACACGTCCTGTTCCGTAGACCTCCCACGGCTTACGTAAGCGCTCTCCGAGACAGGAGAACAGGAGGGAGGAAGGAGGGAAGCGGTTCTATTCAGCCCATGTGACCCATGGAACTGATCCTTGGCCTTCTGCTGCACTTTGTGTTTGCACAATGTGCACGACGCTTGAGATACAAGCATCTGTCTAATGAGTCAAATGTCAAAAGATCGTATCGTAACAGACCCACAAGCACAGGCACGTAAGGTAACCGAATAAAGCTTAAACAACAAACGAACCCCTTATCTATAACCATGTGTTGTTATTCCAGCCATGCAGGTCTAATTCTTAAGCCACACCCTCCCCCCTACCCCCCCTGTGGGTGAGTTTGTTTTCATACCTTGAGGCCCTCCGGGATGAAGACCTTGCGGGCCTTTTTGATCATGGGCTGGGGCTTGAGCTCTTCAGCTGAGAACTGGCGTTTCCTGGGGTCGAACAGGGCCTGGCCGGGAACGCTGGACAGGGCCAGGTCGGCAGGGTCGGGCTCATAACCCACGGGAACCAGGATGGAGTCTGGGTCGATGGGGCTGGCGGTGTTTCTGGCAGTGGAGGGCAGGACTGGGGGGGGAGGAGGAAGGAGAGAGGTTAGCCGCTGACTGGGGAGGGGGGGAGGGTCAGAGAGTCAGGATCAAAAGGAGAGGAGAGGAGGAGAGAAGAGGAGGAGAGAGGAAGAGAGAGGAAGAGAGAGGAGAGAGAGGAAGAGAGAGGAAGAGAGAGGAAGAGAGAGGAAGAGAGAGGAGAGAGTGGGGAGGAGAGGAAGAGTGGGGAGGAGAGGAAGAGAGAGGAGGAGAGGAAGAGAGAGAGGAAGAGGGGGGAGGAGAGGAAGAGAGAGGAGAGGAGGAGAGAAAGAGGAAGAGAGAGGAGAGAGGAGGAGAGGAAGAGAGAGGAGGAGAGAGGAAGAGAGAGGAAGAGTGGGGAGGAGAGGAAGAGAGAGGAGGAGGGGGAGAGAGAGGAAGAGGGGGGAGGAGAGGAAGAGAGAGGAAGAGAAAGGAGGAGAGGAAGAGAGAGGAAGAGGGGGGAGGAGAGGAAGAGAGAGGAAGAGAGAGGAGGAGAGGAAGAGAGAGGAAGAGGGGGAGGAGAGGAAGAGAGAGGAAGAGTGGGGAGGAGAGGAAGAGAGAGGAGAGGAGGAGAGAGGAAGAGAGAGGAGAGGAGGAGAGAAGAGGAAGAGAGAGGAAGAGAGAGGAGGAGAGGAAGAGAGAGGAAGAGA
>CAEFZP010001970.1:0-10000 GCA_903064625.1 Mallotus villosus | reverse complement strand
CTTGTCCCACAGCGTGGGGCCCAGGAAGGCAGAGTGGGGAGGATGGGCGTGCGAGCCTTCATCCTCCAGCTTCTTCTCCTTCTCTCTCTCCTTGTCTTTAGCGAACGCGGCTGCCGGGGAGAAGAAGAGGGGGGGTTTAAAGGTCGTGTCTGGGAGGAGTGACTCATCATGACCTCCATGCTGCTCTCTCCTGGAGAGCCTATCAGAGGAGCACAGCTGTCAGTCATCATGACACCATGTGACACTCACCCTGTCATCTTCATACTGTCACCCTATTGCCCAGTCACCCTCTCTCTGTCACCCTGTCACCCTCTGTCTGTCACCTTCATCGGGTCACCCCATCACCCTGTCACCCTCACCAATATAAACACGGTTGTCCTATGAGGTGCTCACACTCCCAGAGGGTCAGACGGCTGAGCGGTTAGGGAATCGGGCTATTAATCAGAAGGTTGCCGGTTTGATTCCTGGCCACGCAAGTGTTGTGTCCTTGGGCAAAGCACTTCACCCTGCTTGCCTCGGGGGGAATGTCCCTGTACTTACTGTAAGTCGCTCTGGATAAGAGTGTCTGCTAAATGACTAAATGTAAATGTAAAGCTGACATAGGTGCTAAGGAAGTTCATCCCACATGCATGTTATTGTTCTACGTATAGCTTCCACCAGTCTCCATCTTTGCTTGTGACTTGTCTCTGTCAGTGAATGGCGCTTATGTCAGCTCCCTGCCACTGACGTGTCTAAAGTGAGCTTTCCTGGCCTGAGAGCCTTTGAGAAGAACCACTATCAAAAAGGAAGGATCTGTACTAGGTCAAGCGCCCTGTGTCTTTTTGGAAAAAATTATTACATTAAATTGTTACATTATTAGTCAATTAAATTGTGGGTTCTGGGGGTCTGTGGCGGGAAACAGCCCCCTCTGTGAACCACTGTGGAGAACGCAGCCTCCGCGCGCAGCCTCTTCAGTTAAACCACAGGTGATCGCTGACCTGCAAACGTTGCGTCGAAATACCCAACCTGCCTCCTATCGTGGCGCGATAAGCCTTATCTACACACACATATATTACTTGTTTTATGATGACAGAGCGTGTGTGAGTGATGGACTTCGGATTTAGACTTGAGCAAGGCTGAAAACAAATTTGATCCCGCAAAGATTGTGCGGATGTCCGAAGCGCAGTCCCCTAGTCTGACGGAAGCGACATACAGAAAACAAATATGTAGCGAAAGCACTGATTTTTTGGTATAACTTATAAACTCTACATCTTTGACTGGCGCGTAAAGGATTGAGCGCACAGCCATCCAGACCAAGCGCGTAGATGTTTTCCCTGTACGGTATGATACAAACAGCGTGAGAACAGGTCAAGCTGGAGGGATACACACAGGCGAACACGATCCTTGGCTTGTTTACTTTTACCTTCATCGTGTTGAAAGGGTAGTTTCATAGGGTTCTCGAGCAGGGACTTAAGCACGCCATGGGTCGGAGGACGGAAAGTTGGGTTTACAGACAACGGTCTGGCCATTTTCTCCATGGGTCTGGAGCGATAGAACACTTAAAAACCTTTAATCCAAACCGTCGAAAAATGTTAATCGAACCGTCAAAATCCCTTCAAAGTCTCAATCCAACCTTGATTTGGGAAACCCAAGAAATGGATATCCTTGCATAACGAAAGAAGACAATCTTCGCTGAGCGTCTCCAGCAGCTAAAGACACCAGAGAGCTGTTGCTTGCTGCAGAGCTGAGGCGGAGCCTGAAGCTAGTGGGACGGCTTGTCCCATGAGCAAAGTCTTTGGGGTACTGACGTCAAACCGTTGGCCAAACTCACCCTAAGAGGAGTCAGCACAGAGATCAAACGCCTCCTTAGTTTAACTTTGAAATAATATCAAATCGCGTTTGAAATAATCAAACACAAATTGCGATTAATGATGTTCATTGATTAGCCTACTAACCACTTGTTAACCGTGAAAACAATTAGGCAAAATGATGGAATTCGTAACAAGTGCGCATATTCATTAGACGCACAGTAGTGCGTGCAGTCTAGCTTGCGCTTATATTATGAGGTATAAACAAACGTAGAATTAAACAATAATTTGGTGCTGTATGTCTCAAAACGTTGTGCAATGACTGTTCTATTTTGGGTTTATTGCGTCCAGTCATCATTCATGAAGTCTGACTGTGTGACGCTCTCAGAACGTGGTTTTAGCGCACGCGGGAGGAAGCGCTGAGAAAAGATACGCCGGGAGGAAAGTCGTTCACGTGAATAATAGCGAGTTGACCTACTTTTAACCAATGGCTGTTGACGAGCTGTCTCCAGTCTCTTCGGTCGGGACACATTAGATTGAGTTTATTCAACCTCGCATAGAAAAACGCCTGAGTCACTTCTTTTCAGATGGCTTGTTGTTACCATAGGTACTACTACGGTCTTTGAAACAGGCAACGCGTATAGGCTATATCTCATTCTCAGCCATTTAAATCAGCCATAGGACACAAAGTAGAACATTTGAGCAATATGATAAATAATACGTTAGGCCTATTCGATTGATATTGTATGCTACTTATTTTACTCTCCAAAAACATTATATTTTGCTTACATCCAGGATTGTTTGCTTAGCTTACAAGCCTGTTAAGGTCAGCGCTTAAGGACCTACGTTGCTCCTGAAAGTTGACTTCGTAGTGTACGTGTCCGCTTGGTCTGCCAGTCAATACAGCTAGATATAGGCTAGGTCAGAGAGTGTCATTGTCCCTCTGTTTGTGCGTGTGTGTGTGTCTATTTATGTACACACACATCTAAAAACTGTAGATGCAACTATTCCACAAAAAAAGCTTTGTTGTGACATCTGCCAAATGTTGCCAAACCCAAACTCTTATGTTACATAAAAAGTCAACATTTTAAAAGCTTGCCTCTCTGTCTCTGGGGGATTTCCGGTCACGTGTTGTCAGGGTTCACGTTGTTTGCGTGGACTTAAATAACCTCCAAAATAAAAACAGTTTGTGAACGCGTTTGTTTGCATTATTGTATGTGTGTGTGTGTTTGTTTGTATGAATATGTGTGTGTGTTTGCTTGTGTGTCTATATACATGCGTGTATCTGTGTTCATGATATTTGTATAAATATGTGTTTGTGTGTGTGTCCTGATAAAGAGGACTTGATGCTATTTCACGGAGGCTAATTGTTTTGGTCTGTCACAGGGTGTGTATGTCATGTGACATATTGAAGTGGATTGTTTTTCAGACAAAGGACATCAGTGTCGGAGTCTGAACAACTTTCTAAACCCAGAAATTGAGAGCACTCACACACACATACACACACACATGCATGCACGCTCTCTCACACACAAACACCCACGCTCTCTCACACATACACACACACACACGCACTCACAGCTGTTTGGGGAGCAGCCGGCTGGTCTGTGTGACACCCTCTACACAAGCTGGAATGATCCAACTTCTCCTCCTTCTCTTCCTCTTACATTTCATGTATTCCTCCTCCTCCTTTCAGTTGTTCTCTATTCCCTCTCTACCTGCTCCTCATCCTCCTCTGCTCCTCCTCCCTCCTCCTCTCCTCTTCCCTCCTCCTCTCCTCCTCCTCTCTTCTCCTCCTCTCCTCCTCCTCCTGCTCCTCATCCTCCTCTTGCTCCTCCTCTCTCCTCCTCCCTCCTCCTCTGCTCCTCATCCGTCTCTCTTCCCCTCCTCTTCCACCTCCTCCTCCCCTTCATCTTCCTCATCCATCCATCTACATACAGTAGCCATAGTAACATAACAGATGTCGACGTGCTGATTTGGCCGCCACAAAGGCATGAACACCAAGCATTGTAGCAACCTACACATCAACCTATAAATATTACTCTGTTGGATAAATCAAAGTGACATAAACGTTTTTTAAATGCAGAAAATAGAGTACAAAATCTGAAGATTCATAGCTGTCTATAATGACCTCATCAGATTCATTGAAAAGGTACGTTCCATGTCTTGGACGTTGTATACAGTGAGGAGGGGTTTGAAACATCCAGAGAATGAGAGGATGTGTCCCCTTGTGAACCCTGGGAAACGCCTTGCTCTTCGGTGAGTAGCGGGGGAATCCATGTTGGATGTTTACATCCCTGTCCCGCTCTGCCTCCCCTCTATGCTGCTCTGAGCCGCAGCCTGGCATGTTTACGTCTACATGTCTAATGCTAAAACGATGCATTATTATGTTAGGATTCATCACATGTTCTGTATGTATGTGTGTGTTTGTGCGTGTCTGTGTGCGTGTGTGTGCATGTCTGTGTATGTGCGTGTCTGTGTGAGTGTGTGTGCATGTCTGTGTGCGTGCGTGTATCTGTCTGTCTGTGTGTCTGTGTGAGTGTGTGTGCATGTGTGTGTATGTGCGTGTCTGTGTGAGTGTGTGTGCATGTCTGTGTGCGTGCGTGTATCTGTCTGTGTGTGTGTCCGTGTGAGTGTGTGTGCATGTCTGTGTGCGTGTGTGTATCTGTCTGTGTGTGTGTCTGTGTGAGTGAGTGTGTGTGTGTGTGCGTGTGTCCAATCCACAGGCCTGCTGCTCACTCTGGGATTATGACATCATGCATCAAATCCCCCCGCTGAGTCCCTCCTCCTCCCTCTTCCTCCCTCTTCCTCCCTCTTCCTCCCTCTTCCTCCCTCTTCCTCCCTCTCTGTCATCCCTTTTTCAGAGAAGGGTGATGACGCAACACCTCTCTCCTGGTGACCTGGCTGACCCTCACGTCTGTGTGGACACACAGCCTTTCACTCTGTGTGCGAGTGTGTGTGGACACACAGCCTTTCACTCTGTGTGCGAGTGTGTGTGGGTCTGTGCGTGCGGGTGTCTACATGTGTGTGAGTGTACATGGATGTGTGGGGGTACATGGGTGTGTGTGCGTGTACATGGGTGTGTGTATGTGTGTGTGTGTAAGAGCTGAGCTCACACAGTGGAGCGGATGAAGCAGATGGTTGGTGTCATGCGTGTGTGTATGTTATATATACAGTATATATGTATGATACATGCATAATAATAATCCTTACTCATAATTCTGTCCAGATGAGTGTTGAGCTGTGAGAGGTCATCCCAGATTACAGGGACATCTGACCTGACTAGGAGCCCTACCCTCCTCTCAACTCTTATTTTACTCTTCCCTGGTATCTCCTGGTAACCTCCAGCCTCCCCTGGCTACCCCCAGTAACCCTTGGTAACAACGCCCCCTGACTGTGATGTCAGTGGATTTAAAGGGACAGTCCACCTTAACCCTCAGTACAGTACAGAGTGATGGTAGAGCGTGTCAGGACCATAACCAGCCAGAGACATTCAGAGACTGACAGAGATCTCTGACAGGTTGAAGGAGGCCAAGAGGGTCTGTTTCCCTCTGATATAGACAGGTGGGGGGGGAGGGACTTGCAGTGTGGCGGTAAAGAAGGGTTAAGATTTCACATGCAGTGTGACACAACCTCCTGTCTCTCTGTCTCTCTGTCTCTGTCTCTCTCTATCTTACTCTCTGTCTCTCTGTCTCTCTGTCTCTCTGTCTCTCTGTCTCTCTGTCTCTCTGTGTCTCTGTGTCTCTGTGTCTCTGTGTCTCTGTGTCTCTGTGTCTCTGTGTCTCTGTGTCTCTGTGTCTCTGTGTCTCTGTCTCTCTCTCTCTCTCTGTCTCTCTCTCTGTCTCTCTGTCTCTCTGTCTCTCTCTGTCTCTCTCTGTCTCTCTCTCTCTCTCTCTCTCTCTCTCTCCTCTCTCTCTCTCTCTCTCTCTCTCTCTCTCTCTCTCAGTAATCCAGAGCAGCTGGACCTCATCTCATATAGAGCGTAGGGTTCTCGTCTCCATAGTTACACCTGAAGCCTCGTGACACGGCAAAGCTGCCACACAGCAGCAACACCTCCAGGGCCCAGAAGCATTATGGGTCAGTTCTGAGGGTGTGTTTGACTGGAACCACCTTGTGTGCCAGATGGGTCAATTGGGAGCATTCTCCAGTGTGTTTTTTGGGGTTGATTATGAGAGTAATTGGAGGTTTCTCATTTCTAATCTCTCTCGCTCGCACTCTTCCCCTTTGACTCTTGTTTCCTCCTCTCTCTCTCTCTCTTGCGTGTGTGTGTGTGTGGTCTTTTATTGATCTTCTGTTGTATTGTTGTGCTAACTCATTCAGGTGAATCCACACTTCTTGTGGGAGCCTACAATTCCCATTACAATCAGTTGGACCTGGGAATCAATAGGTGTTTCATATCGACTGCTCAAGTTCTTTCTATGCTGTGTATGTGTGCGTGTATCTTTGTGTGTGTGGTTGTGTGTGCGTGTATCTTTGTGTGTGTGGTTGTGTGTGCATGTATCTTTGTGTGTGTGGTTGTGTGTGCGTGAGAGAGGACACTAATGTGAACAAAAGGCTGAATCCTAATTGCTGAGGAGGCAGTCTCTTGGATACAGACAGGTATAATCTAGATCTAAGTAGTCCTATATCTGCAATCCCAGTGGACAGAATCCTTTCAGATAACATCAATGAACCCCATAATTACAGCTTCTGCTATCGAGGCTGAAACACAGGCACACACACACGCACACACACACGCACGTACACACACACACACAACAAACAATGGTTGTGGGTATCGTGTTCCTCTCTGCTGTTCCTTTACCATCATGCAAACACAGACACTGGAGGCTACTTCGACTCACTATCTCGATGCCATGTGGTTCTTATTGACGGTTTGAACTTTTCGTAGAGTTCCTGATATCAACCTGGTGTGAGAGAGGAAATATCTGTGGAGTCAAACCCAGCTGACCCTGGCCCTATTCCACCCCCCAGGCCCAGACACAAACACCCCCCCCCCTACACACACACACCCCCCTACACACACACACACACACTCCCCCCTTACACACACACACCACTCCCCCCTACACACACACACACACACAACCCAGCTGTCTCCTTCCTGCACCCTGAGTGGAGTCACATGCACACACGTTTATGTGCACATGCTTTCTCAGTCTCTCTCTCTCCCTCTCTTTTGTCTCCAACGCTTCCTCTCTCTCTCTCTCTCTCTCTCTCTCTCCTCTCTCTCTCTCTCTCTCTCTCTCCTCTCTCTCTCTCTCTCTCTCTTTACCTATCTCTTTCTCTCTTTACCTATCTCTCTCTGTCTTGCAGTTCTAGCTATTTCCTGTGTTCATGGACAAAATATCAACAATAACAGCTGTGGGTCTGTGTTTCCCTGGAGGACAACACCTTGGAGAGTGTCTCTCTCCCCTGCTAGGATCTCTCCGTGGCAGGGGTGGCAGGGGTGGCAGGGGTGGCAGGGGTGGCAGGGGTGGCAGGGTGGCAGGGGTGGCAGGGGTGGCAGGGCCGATCCCAGACCTGACTGAACCTGAGGCCAGGCTGAGGTCTTAGAGGAACAGATTGTTCCGGAGGAAGATGTTCCCCACCTCCCCCCTCCCTTCCCTGATCTCCCCCCCCTCCCCCTCCCCCTCCCCCCCCTCCCCCTCCCCCTCCCCTCCCCTCTCCCCTCCCCTCCCCTCCCCTCCCCTCCCCTCCCCTCCCCTCCCCTCCCCTCCCCTCCCCTCCCCTCCCCCCTCCCCCTCCCCCTCCCCTCACCCTCCTCTCCCACCCCGTCCAACTGTCTGTCTCTGTCACGGAAGGTGCTTGGAGATCAGCCAGCATTGCCCAGAGTTGGCCATCACAACCCAGACACACATACACACACACAAACACTTACCATACACACAAAAACACACACACAGGCATGCCTGAACATAGAAATACACCCACAACTTCACACACTCACACACACATAAACACAACCACACACACGGTTACACACACATACAAATACACACTTAGTAACACGCATACACACACGCACACAGAGGGAACATGCAAAGACAAACAGACACAAACTCACTGACCCTCACTTTTGGACTGCTGAGATAAATGTCTGAGAATCAGTTGAATATATTATTAATATTTACAATAAATGATGTGTGTGTGTGGTGTGTGTGTGTGTCGGTGTGGGTGTGTGTGTGTGTGTGTGTGTGTGTGTGGGTGTGGGTGTGTGTGTGTGTGTGTGTACCCTCTGGGAGCAGAGATGTTTGTCTGCATGTGGTATAAAATGGAGTTGTTGTTCTGGTATCAACAACATAATGGTTCCTGTGGGTTAGTTTTGTTTTGAATGCGTCCCAAGAGTGTTAAAGGAACCAATTAGGTTTCCAGGACAAACAAGTAATAAATCCTGTAATCCTGTGGGGCTTTACATACTACTGGAATACACACACACACACACCACACACACACACACAACCTTTCTGTAGGAGGTCTCTACCTGTCAGGTATCAAGGCAGCATCTTGGTAGGTTCACGTTGTCATGGCAGTGTGTCTCCTGGTCTGGTTCAGGTCTGGTCCTTCGTTAGCTTGTCTCCATCATGAGGTCACAGTGATGAGGTCACAGTGATGTCGCCTTCTCACACCACTCTGAAGGATGTAGTCATAGCAACAGGTCTGGCATGTACCCATCCTGTCATCTATGAAACCAAACGAGGAAATGTCACCATGGAGACAACCAATACATCTGTCTGCCTTGGTGGCGAAAAGGGGACGTTGAGAGTTAGTTACCAGGGACAACAGGTTAAAACAAACCTAATAGGTTGTTTCTCGTGCTGAGGGGACAAGGAATCACTTCCTGATTAGCCACACAAAACTTCCGGTAGACAACTTCCTGACTTCCAGGTCACATGACCTCCCTGACCTCCGCTAGGTAGAGGTGAGAGACAGTCAGCTGATCAGTTTTAGACTCTTACAGGTCATGCTAACTCATCCATATGATGTAACTCACACATACTAACTCTTTCACGGAAATCTTATTTTTGTCCACTTCCCTACTGATTTGAACTCTTGTCACCCCAAAAAAGTCCTGTTTCCTCTGTGTGTGTGTGTCTGTACCTCCTGCAGAGGTGTGTGTTGTGTTCAGATTCCAGTGTGTGTTGGTGAGTGTGTGTGAGACATGTTGGTGCGAGTCTTTGACTGCAAAGACTCACACACTGTCACACACTGTCCTCTGTGTGTGTGTAGACACTACTATGAACGCTGGTGTGAACCGTGGTCTGAGTGTGAGTGTGAGTGTGAGTGTGAGTGTGAGTGTGAGTGTGAGTGTGAGTGTGAGTGTGAGTGTGAGTGTGAGTGTGAGTGTGAGTGTGTGTGTGATGTGAGTGTGTGTGTGTGTGTGGTGTGTGTGTGTGTGTGTGTGTGTGTGTGTGTGTGTGTGTGCTGTGTGTGTGCGTGTGTGGGTGTGGGTGTGGTGTGCGTGGGTGTGTGCGTGTGTGCGTGTGGTGTGGTGTGGGTGTGGTGTGCGTGGGTGTGTGCGTGTGTGCGTGGTGCGTGTGTGTGTGTGTTTGTGTGTGTGTGTGTGTGTGTGTGTGTTGTGTGTGTGTGTGTGTCTGTGTGTGGTGTGTGTGTGTGTGTGTGTGTGTTGTGTGTGTGTGTGTGCGTGTGTGTGTGTGTGTGTGTGTCGTGTGTGTGTGTGGTGTGTGTGTGTGTGTCGTCCGTCCCTCAGACCTGTAGTGAGGAGCACCCACCCTCCCTCCTGGCCTACCAGCACAATCACTCCAGTTCCTGAATAATACAAAGCAAACACTGACCTAGTTTCTGAAGCAGGGAACAAGAGAGGCACAAATCCAGGAGCGGAGCCCTCGGGAACCGGGCATGGGAGACGGGGTCAACAGGCTGGAGAGGGAGCTGGATCGCGGCTGCGTGTGTGTGTGTGTGAGAGTGTGTGGGTGTGTGTGAGTGTGTGTGTGGTTTTGTGTGTGCGTGTGTGTGTTTCAGGCCCAGTGTGTGAGAGTCCGTGCCTGGTGTTCTAGGCTGCTGTACTGTGATTGAACACGCAGCACCAGAATACCCTGACCTGGCCCTCTGCCTGCACCAGGAATGCACTTCAGAGAAACAAGACATCCCATCAACCCTCCTATACACCTTCTAACCTGTCATCTCCCCCCTCATCTCTCTCTCTCTTCCCTCTCCCCTCATCTCCCACCTCATCCTCTCTCTCTCCTCTC
>CAEFZP010001969.1:12500-47770 GCA_903064625.1 Mallotus villosus | reverse complement strand
AACAAGTGATCCACCTTCGTAGTACAGAAAACCCTGGGTTGAACCTGAAGTTACCTCGCTAACGCCAAATCTTGCTTCGTAGTAGGCTACAGGCCCCAGATGACAACGTATTGGCCGCTCGTATATGCGGCCTGACTGTACCGGGCGACAATTTCTCACTCAAATGTCAAGACTTTCGTGACCCAAATCAAAATTCTGACGCGACAGATCAATGGGGAATCGCTTTCTCTCTTTAAGGCTGTCCTCCTCTGACTTTTGGTCTTTTTAAATATAACTATTTGTATTATCCGTGTGGTCCTTTTGCCGTTTTAAATGCTATCCTTTCCCGGTTTTCTGCAGACACATTGCGTGCGCATCCTGAATGTTTACAAACATTAAATTGGTCTATTATACAAATATATAATATACATTACCGTACAATATTTACATATTGCTCTTTGCTTTAAGCTCAATTCTGAGGTGCTTTGCGAGCACCCGTTTGTGTCATTTTAACGGGACGGATCTTTAGTATTTCCAGTATGGAATTAGGCCCTGACCTTCATCAATCGCCTGTCAATCAAAAAGTGACATCCTTTATTACGGGTTTAGAAGTTAGCGGTAAGTACCTACGTAAAGATGTTCCTAATAAAATAAATGCAGCCTTCAGGCCGAACATTTGTAATAATTATGTAATAGTTAAGCAAGTAAACTCAAGGTAACCATGGGGATGCTCCAAAGTGGAGTTCTAGCTTAATTTTGTGAAAGTGCATGGTAATAAATGCATGTTAGCCATGCAACGTTAGTCAAATAGTATAATATTTGACTAACGTCAAAGCATTCATGAAGACATTCAGTTATTTAATTAAATGAAAATACTAATAATATCTATTTATGTCTCCCCGGTCATTCCCCTGTGTGCACCTTCCCCTTCTATAATTGTACGCTTTGCTCCTTCCCAATATCCTCCCCTGTCTTTGCCCCAACACACACACACGTCTCCTCAGATTCATCTGTCATCTCTCTCTAACATTGATCTCCATAGTCTATTTGTCTACTTGTCTGCCTCTCGTCTCATTGCCTGTTGTCCATCTGTCTGTCTGTCTTCCTGTACTGTTACATTTATTGTCTGTCTGCCTTGTCCTTTTGTCCTTCTCTGTGCCCGCCATTTCTGGCCCGCCCCAACGGTTCTTTTAAGAGCCAAAGATCTGATGTCAAGTAAGTTTAACATTGAAACAATAGGTACCATAATATGACCGTCCTTTATGCTACCACTATGTAATACAATAGCAGTCCCCTGATATGTGTAGTGACCTACATTTTAGTAAATTATTTTTTGACACAAATATTACAACTATATAAGATATCAGTAAAGGTTGTCGGTTGGACAGACCTTTTAGAAGTTGGTGTAGTGGGGCTGCTACCTTGGCGAAAGCTGGAATAAACCGGCGGTAGTAGCCGGCAAAGCCAAGGAATGAGCGTACCTGCTTGCCAGTTGATGGTGTGGCCCAGTCCTGGACTACCACAGTCTTGTCAGGGTCAGTAGCAACGCCTTGCTTACTGACGACGTGTCCGAGGTAGGTTACGCTGCGCTGAAAGAGGCGGCACTTGCGAGGCTGTAACTTGAGGCCATGCTCCTGGAGGCGGGTGAAGACCTGCTCAAGATGCTTCAAATGGGCATGGAAAGTTAATGAGTACACTATGACATCATCGAGGTAGATGAGAAGATAATCATACACCTGGGCTCCTAAACAGTGTTGCATTATCCTCTGAAATGTGGCAGGAGCATTACAGAGGCCAAAAGGCATACGCTCGAATTGGTAGAGCCCAAAGGGTGTGGCAAAAGCTGTTTTCTCCTGGTCTTCTGGAGCGACTTCAATCCTGGGCAGCGGGAAGGAGTCCTTGTGGGTTAACGCGTTGAGTTTACGGTAATCCACACAGAACCTTAAGGAGACATCTTTTTTTTTATAAGGACCACCGGAGCAGCCCACGGTGGGCTGGCACTTTCTTTAACCACCCCACTGTCCAGCATCCCTTGCAACAAGACCCTCAGTTCTGTGTAGAGTTTTAGTCCAAATTAAATAAATAAATAGATCTGTAAATACATATATAAATACATAAATATATAAATATGGCTATGAAATAAAGCCTAAAATAAAAAAAGATGGCAAAAAATATATCAATAATAAATGTATTTATTTAGGTGTCCCTGTCTGCCTTCGATCTTGTGCAGCACGCGTTGGTCTGAAGATAACCACGCCCCTCTCGTTTGCATGTGAGATCGGAAATAAATGTGGAGGGGTAATGTGGAGGGGTAATAAATGTGGAGTGGTAATAAATGTGGTGTAAGTCTCAAAAAATAAATACTTTTGGCATTAGGAAATAAAAGTCCCATTAAATAAATAAATGTTGTCTTTACCAAAACGTATTTTTTTTATAAATACATTTAATATTGATATGTTTATTGCCATCTTTTTTTAATTTTAGGGTTTATTTCATTGCCATATTTATATATTTATATATTTATTTACAGATCTATTTATTTATTTATTTTTGACTAAATCGGCGTTCCATAGATTTAGGCCTATGTGTGGTTCCCTCGTCTTATTCACCTTATTCCGCCCCGCCCACCTTTTTTAGTTCCGTTGTATTCGAACTTCCTGTTTGCCGGGGATATCATTCAATTCAATGGAGAACTGCCGAAAAGTCCCGCGGCTAAAACATTATATAAGGTTGGTGGATTTGTGCTATGTTCGTGTGCTACAAGTCACCAATACACCCTTTCACTGGATGGCTTGAAAACGACTTTTAAGTGTTTATATAATTCGTTTGCCGGTCAGATCGCTGCTCTGCTTTGCTGCTATAAGTAGGCGTTACATTACCCACAAACATAAGCTGTTCTAACGATTTCACTGCAGGGCATATTTGCTATACCTTGTTTGAAAGCTTAAGCTTGCTATTAGCCATAAACTGCAAATGTACGAGTGACAAATTACACAAACTGTGCTGTAATAATAAATTGTAACAACTTTTTATCGAGGGTCTTTGGTAGAAGCTTTATTCAACGTGTTAAAACTTACATGAGTGCACTAATAATACACTAGTAATCTTCCCTCGTATCTAATGGCAATTAGAAAGACGCATCTATTAACTAATTTGATTGCTGCGTTGTTTCAAAAGCTTTACATTACATTTAGATGCACTCGGACCTCTTCTTTCCATGGTCAAAACAATCAAAAGACAGGGTCTGATTTCGTTTTCTCCAGTTGTTATGGCAGCCACTAACTGTACAGTTGACGTTGGGCATCTTTATTAGCCTTAAATGTGTACCAAAGCTTGTTTAAGACGTTCTTTTATAGTACTGTTTTAAAGCGGAAAGTATACAAACAGGAAATGAGAATACGCGGATGGCCGCGCCCATCGCGACTTCCGGAATAAGGTGAATAGGCTTTGAGGAAACCTTCAGTAGGCTATTTAATTCATGTTTCATTAAAATCATTTCATTAAAAGTTATGTTGCGCTGCACTTGAGAGCCTATAAATGTGTATGTCGTGCTACATGTAAAATCTGAATAATTGTCTCACAAATTTTTCTTCAAAATAATACAAACTGAATTGCGGATTGCATTGTCATTTGCACAATGAATTGCCATTTGACAACTTGTTTTCTATTTGAATTGCGGATTGCATTGCCACTTTGCGCATTGAATTGCCATTTGACAAATGCATTTCCATTTGAATAAATAGTCTAATAAACTTCCATATCAAAGAAGCTAGTCAGCAAAATGTTCTTAAATTCCCATCACTAGGTAGCAGTAATGCACTCGTAGTGGATGCCAACTGCCGTAAAAAATCACAAACGAAGAAGAAAGGTAATCGTCATCTGTTTGCGCCGCCCAAAGTAACGCTCTTTAACAAAAAGGACGTCAGTGTTAAGCATTCCACGTGTAGTGTTGGGAACATGGCGCCGATACAACAAGAACCCGAGATCCAGTTTGCTCAAAGATTAGCATCTAACGAGAAACATATCAGGACTAAAGCAATAAAGAAGCTCAGAAAATATATAAGTGTAAGGTCCCAGAGAATCAAAGGTAAGACGAAGTTCAACTCGTCAACGTCGTTAGCTGGTTATTAGGCAAATCCTAACCTTCACCATCATGCTTTAGCTTAAGTGATGCATGACCTAGCTTTCCGTTTGCCATGCTGCTTCCTAAGCTAATTTACTTACTTTAGTTTAGAACATTCACAACTAATGTTTGTAAATTTGGTTTAGCTGAATACTGGACAAATTGTATCTGATTTACCAAGTTGACTTTATACTTCCATGCAACACCTTGCTGACTGGTTGGTAGACAGTCTCACGCGCAGACACAATGCTTTGGCGTCAATGTATTACTTTCCCACCTTTTGAATGTAGGTGGTTTCAGCGGGGATGAGTTACTTAAACTATGGAAGGGTCTTTTTTACTGTCTGTGGATGCAAGACAAACCACTTCTTCAGGTGAGTTTTTCTATGTTAGTTTTATATGGCTCCACATGGGCGAGCGACTGCATTTACATTTTCAAATCGTAACTTTTGAATTCTTCATGAAAAATTTGTGTCACAGGAGGAGCTGTCAAATCAAATTGCAGGATTTCTGCACAACTTTCAAAGTGTTGACAGCCGTAAGTCCGCCATCTGTCAGATTTCATAGCAGTCATGTAGGCCATATTAACGTTGTATACCTTATTATAATTAACATTTTATTTGCACAGCCCTGACCGAATCTTCCTAGCCACACTATGGTCATTGTTTTGTTTCTATAGAGTTTCAGTATCTGGAGACCTTCTTGCAGACCATCAAGAGGGAGTGGACTGGCATTGACAGACTGCGCATGGACAAGTTTTACCAGGTCAGTGTTTGTGGAATATGGTAAGGGAACTTTATCTTGATTAAAATATAATAATGGCACGCTTGACAATAGTTCTGTATTTTTGGGTGTATTACTCATTCTTATGAGTCCCATTCATCTGTCAGCTGGTTCGCTTGGTGTTCAGGCAGACCTTTGAGATGCTAAAGAAGAAAGGATGGGAGACAAGGTAATGGCTGAATCAACCATTTGACCTCATAACTTTTTAGTTAAAGGCATCCTTTCATTGAATTTGATTGTTCAGACTAGTAGCTTGTAGTATATGGTCCTGTTTTGGTTGTTTCTCAAGTAAACTCTGTAAATAAAAATATATGGATCGAACTGCCTTACTGTTCTTCCACAGCGTACTTGCCAGGTTTTTGGAACTTCTCACAGCACAGGTACTCCAGAGCACCAGTGGAGCACCATGTGGACTTCTGTTTCACATTATGGACCTCTACATGACAGAGCTGGCTGGTGTGGGGTCAGCTGAGGTAAGAGTTGTGGATATTTCATAGGGGTGGAACGGTACATGTATTCGTATTGAACCGAAACGGTACGGGTGTCACGGTTCGGTGCATGAAATTACACGGAATAAACAGAATAAACTGTATAAAAATAAGTAAAACTTGCGTGCAAATTCGTTAATGTAATGCAGAACTACTGTTAGATACTCGTGTTCTTAAGGCCTAATTATGCTTCTGCGTTTTTCGAAAAAAGCAGAGGAGGGAATGCCCTCGTCTCCGTGGAACGCCCTCTGCGTGCTCTCCGTCAGCCCTCGGAGAGCTTTTGACGGATTGACGTGCACCTCCTGAATTTTCTATCCGTATCCGTCGAAATTACGGAGAGCGACGGAGACCCCCTTGGCTGTGATTGGTCCGTATTAAGAAGTCAGGGGCGGGGTTGCCGCTATGGGTTGCCGTGACCAACAAGACCAGGGGTGGGGAACGTCCGACCTGCGGGCCATATGCAGCCCGAAAAATCATTTGGTCCAGCCCGCCATGGCATTGCAGTGCAGGCACCATATTATTAGGTGCATTATTCGTTGGCAGCAGCACTATTTTAATATGTGGAAGAGGACCGTGGAGGCGCTCAGCGTCGCGTTCTTGCAAATCAAGCCCCAATACGTTGTTGGTTTGGGCTAAACCCGGAATGTTTACAACGTCTAGCTCCGCGCCTGATTAACACTCGGATCGATAAGCAGTCTCTAAAATGGTAGCAATATAAAAACATATACGATCCCTTTCCGTAATCATAATAACCCCCCAGAAATGTTCACTGCACACCCAGTCAAAGCAGGCTGCCCTTCCAGCTAGCATCACAAACATCACCAAGGAGATCGAAGCAGTTTTTACAATTCATATTTCAGCTAAACAGTACATGAAGAGTTTGGTTCCAAAACGCTATAAATCCATTTTGATCAATTCGAGTTAAAATGTGTTTTCTTTACCAAGAAAGTACAAAGATGAAAAACACTTTTTTCTGTTTCAATCATTCACATAGCATATTGAGGTTATAATAACATAAACAATTCAAATCCAGATCTTGATTTTCAAAGATTTATTAAAAAAATATATTTTTTTATCCCAAAATGCAATAACTCCATGACACCTTTTTTTTAGATGCTGAGTAAAAAGAATGAAAGTTTTTCCATAGATCCCCTGGGGTCAATGTGTCTGCGTGACAGAAGTTAGTGGCCTTCTTGTGAGAACAAGTAACTGCCGGCATTTTTCCTCCTCCCGAGTGCCTCATTTTCTTATTGTTTTTTCACGTTGATGATTCGATTTTGATGGCTTTTGTTTTTTCCCCACGCAGAAACCATCACAGCTTCATTCTTCTTTCCTCTTTCATCCATACCGTCAAATTGATTCATGTTGTATTGTTTGTTTATTGTCTGTTTTATCAAGAAGATGACGAGCACTAGGATGCCAGCTGCATTCAGTAAGACGCGTCTACTGTTTACATGGAATGGTGCGCGTGGAATGGTGCGCTGTGATTGGTTGAGCGGATGTATCGCATTCTGCAGAGAAGGGAGACTGGCGTTTGTCGCGGTTTGGAAAAAAATCGAATATGGACTTTTCAATACCGCCGAAATACAATATTGATTTAGGTGGGAATTCATTTTTTCAAAAGTGGCGTTTATTGCGTTTTGGAACCAAACTCTTCACATGTAAATGTTTTCAGCACCCACAGCCTACGGAGAACTATAAACGAAGTCTATCCGTGTGTATCCGTGCGTATCCGTGAGCCCGCCCACCCGAAAACGGAGACGCAGAAGCATATTGAGGCCTTGAGTTTTCTTCTGTTGATTTGGCCCGCCACGGCTACATTTCTTGCCGCTATGGTATCGGAAATAGGGCTGTAAAAAAATGTAGGCCGTCTATTAGCAGTGATTGTTAGAGTGCATGTCGGAGTATAGCACGGACACGCGCTTCACACCGCAAAACACTTTAGTCCGTGTTCGGAAACGTAAATTAAGACTTTTGGAAGTGCATACATGAACGATTTACGTGTTTAATTCATCTCCAAAAAAGATATACATTTAAATAAACAAGTTAAGAAATAATGTCACTTAAGTTTTCAAAAGCCATTGGTTAAGTGACATAAAATAAGGCCTTTAGAAAGTAAACAGAGCGTCTAGACAAGTTACAATCGCTTATGGCATATCCGTTCTTTGACAACCCTTTTATCTTAATAAATGCGTGCGGCAAAGTTATTTTGAAGTAATTGATTAGGCCTAATTGTGTTCAAGATGTGGGCTAATAATGTTTTTGTCTTCACATCAAGTTCAATTAACCATGGCCTTCTTCAGTCTTTTGAATTTGATCCTACAATTTCGGCCATAGGCCAGCCTACTGTCAGAACGGTTTCAAACAGCTCATCAAATTACGCTAATTATCTGTAAATCACTGAATGCACATATGTTCATTTGGTATGTCTACAATTTACGCTTTTTAACGGTCGTAATGGTTTGACAAGTTTTTTCCCATGTCATGTTAATTGCGGCAACCCTTTTTGGGGACAACTCCAAAAAAACTCAAATCAATTTACGCTGCTGACACCACTCTGCTGGTTTACGCTTTGCTTTTTGCGACATAACTCCTCTTTTCGACGATCGCTTTATCTGGGCTGCACAGTCTAAGCTTTTTGAGGTCTAGCTTGAGTTAGCGTTGCCTTTTAGTGAAACGGAACGTTAGTGGAACGGCTTGAGGCTTAAGTCTGAGTTGACGTTTACCCAAGTGAGACTTATTCGTTTTAGCGAGACTTGCGTTAGCGACGTTGATGGAATACCCCCCTGGTGATTTTCGTTGTTTGTATTCTTCCCCTGCTAGCTACAGTACATTAAGTTGGACAGACCTGCCCCCACTGCAAAAAAAAATCCTAGAGGAAACAGTCTTTAGGGACACTTAATCTGTAGGCCCACATTAGCTCTGATTGGCGCCACCTTGAGTCAGAGATAGCTAGCAGCACTAAGGACGAGTATGGCGAGTGGTGGCGACCAACAAGAGATGGACGACCCGCCGGCCTCTT
Organism: Mallotus villosus; assembly: GCA_903064625.1. NCBI lineage: Eukaryota > Metazoa > Chordata > Actinopteri > Osmeriformes > Salangidae > Mallotus > Mallotus villosus. The sequence continues at coordinate 39,376 of CAEFZP010001969.1, read as the reverse complement.
TATTGGGTCTATATTAGGGCTGCACGATTAATCAAATTTTAATCACAATTTCGGCTTCCCACGATCAAATCCGCGTGATCAAGCGATATTTAAAATGCGTCATTCTGTTCATAGAACGCTCCGTATCCAAGTTTTTTGTTTTTGCAAAGCCAATCTAGCGCTCCGTAAACTAATACGTGCGTTCGACATTGAATTGACCCTCGTTGAGGAACCTGGTTAGTTTAGATTTTCCCTCCATTGTACTGAACTCGTACCGAACCGTGATGTTTGAACCGAACTGTGACTTCAGTGTACCGTTCCACCCCTACTATTTCAACCCTGTAACTGCTGACTTGGGTTTGTGTTTTTGTGTTGTCAACCTGTGTTTTGAACCTTTTTCTGTTGTCCTCACAGCTCACTGCAGAACAAAATTTGACCTTCATCAAACCATTCTGCAAGTCAGCTGCCAAAACCAAGGAGTAGGTATCTTGACAAGTCTGCAACCCACTCTGCCCCCCCCCCAATGCTTTAACAAACTGTCACCCTCCTTTTATCTTTTATTTACCCATCTTTCCTTCTTTCCAGTCGCATCCTGCTTAGAGCCATCTGCAACAGCATATTCAGTGTCATTGTAGATCAGGCTCCATTTGCTATTGAGGATTTAATGAAAGAAATGAAGAATGCACAAACGGAAGATTCAGATTCAGGCCAGGCATCCGAGGAAGAGGAAGAAATTGTGAAAACTAAACTAACTGTCAAAAAACCCAGCAAGAAATCTTCAGGAAAGCCAACAAATGGTAGGCTTTGCACAACTATAAAACAATTTATACAAGACTTGAGGCCTGCACCTGTGTCTCAGAACTGCCAGCATTTTCCCCCCTCTTCTGTCTGCTTACGCACTGCTCTGTCTTTCTGCTCTGTCCACTTACGCACCTCATCATCAACTGAATATGCAGATGATGAAGAGGAAGACGAGTTGTTCAACCTGGAGGATGGCTTGGACATTGAGTTACCAGATGACGAGGGAATTGGACCGGTTCTCCAGGTGATTGTTTAACACACTGCCACTGGCATGGTTTTATTGCAAACAAGTAATTGCACCTACAGCATGCAAGTTACATTGTTCTGACAACTGTTTTTATTTCAGTTTGATTATGGTGCCTTGGCAGATGAGCTGTTTCAGCTCGCCAGTCGTAACAACACCCCTAGCTTTAACCGCCAGAAACTCTACAAAGTTATCAAAATGTCAGTATCACCTCCTGATCCCTCATATTATGAGTAATGTACTCTGTTACAATGCTACACACGCAGATGAGTGATCTTTTGGATTTTGATGTATTCTGACTGAGGATTTTTCTCTTTTCTCCTTTAGGCTGCGGGATCTCAGCGAAGGTAGTTTTCCATTAAATTACATTAATGACCATGGCATCTGAGTTTGCTCTTATCCTTCACCTCCCCCTCTTTTAGGAGCCTTTCCACAAGATGAATACCCAGAGGAGGTATCAACAGACGAGGATGACGATGAATTGTTTGGCAGCAGAAAGAGGATGAAGAGGGAGATAGGCCTAGGGGAGAAGGAGGAAGAGAATGGTGTGAAGAAACTCAAAGGTAACTAAAAATATAGTGGCCTGTATAGGCATTTGGAGCAATTTAGCTTTGGTTCTCTACTCCAATACTTATAGATTCTTTGTAGGGGTATAATTATCCAATCTGTAATCGATTCATCGACCAATAGCAAACTATCCGATGTCATCAATGTGATGTATAAATGCATTTGTTAATTTTCACACCAAACATGATCCGCGAAATTACTGTCTACACTACTAGCAGTACATTTAGTCATTTTAGCAGACGCTCTTATCCAGAGCGTGTAGGCAGGTGGCAAGATGCGGTTTAAGATTTTTGCAGTCCGCTAATTAAAGCCTTGCTTTGGTGCTAGTGTTAGCCTCAAGTGCCTAGCAATGAAGCGTTAATCTACCAGTTGTCAAACGAAAATGGACATGCCCAGTCAAAATGAGATGGTACCATGGAGTGAAAAGGAGCTTTAACAGTGCTACAATAATAATCTGTCAAAATAATATATTTATGCTTATAATTGTCTTTTATGCACTTTCTTAGGTAAAACTAAGAACAAGTCAGAAAATTCTGATAAAGGCAAACCAATAGATGCCAAGAGTGATCCCACCAGAATGAAGAAGAAAAAGAACAAGGAAAAAGAAAAGGGCCAAAATGCCGATGAGCATACTCAAGAGGTAGAAGAGTCAGAGGTTAAAGCATCTGAAGAGCCAGTCCTGCCTGCTTCATCAGTTTCACAAAGAACGAGTGATAAAGACGTAAACAAAGTAGTGCCCCTACTGAGCTCTACTGAAGTAAAGACTGAAACCACTGCCCTATCAGAAGCCAGAGAGACTGATCCTACCATGGATAACCAATCAGAAACACCACTGGCCACCACAATAGTCGTGGGGAGCAGATTTTGTGTAACATTCACTGAGGCAGCTGAGGGCAATCAGAAAGACCAATCAGAAATTAAGGCTAAGCCACTGAACAAATTAGAGTCTGTGTTTGAAGCCACTGCTTCTTCAAAGATTAGAAGGAAGAAAGCCTCTGACCCAAAGGTGGAGGAACCTAGTGTGGAGGTTGCCGAGGCAGCGGAAGGCCAGTCTGGTACCCAGGAGGAGTCCATCACGTGTGCAGCAGAGCCACAAACTGTTACTCAGACTCCTATAGCCAACATCCCTGGAGGCAAGAAGTGCAGAAGGAAGAGTAACAAACAACAAGAATCTGAGGAGACGACGGCAGAGAGAGAAGAGAGTCTAGAACCTGAACTCCAATCTGATCCAACTAACACTGAGGAACCCCAAACAGAAGAAGCTCCACTGAAAACCAGAAAGAGAGCTAGAAAGCAGAGCTTAGTGATACAAGAGGAGAGTGCAAAAACAAATATAACACCTGCTAAAACATCAGGGGACTTAGACAGGACACATGCTGGGGAGACAACTGTTAATGCTGTTCATTTGAAAAAGAGGAAACGGGTGTCAAAGGCTAACTACCAGTTGGCTGATGAGGATGGTGAAACACCGCCAGAATCAGAAACCACCTGCCCAAGGGGTTGGGTCACAGCGACGACAACCGTTAAAAACACACACAAACAAAAAGATCAGGATCAGCCAGATGTTGACAAGGGCTTTGTTGGTGATGGTGAGGTACCAGCAGAGAATGAGCTGCTTGTGACTCTGAAGAAGGTCAAAAAGAGAAAAACATCTGTGATGATGGAGGTGGCCAAAGAACTGGAGGCAGTGGGGGAGGAGGCTGCTCACCTGAGCACTCAGCCTGAGGTGGAGCCAGGAGACAAAAAGCCCAAATTGAACAATGTAAGCATATTAAGTGTTTGCTGTAGTAAATTTGACCTCGATTTTACAAACTTGTATTCTAAGTTATAAATTGATCGCAGCTAATTTAACTTAAATCAGGTCCATTTATTAAACTTGAAACTTTCAGGACGGACAGGAGCCGACCACCACAATAAACACCAAGAAGCTGCAGAAGACGTTAAAGGACAAAGCTGGTTTAAGGAATGACTTCATTATCTTCCAGAATAACGCCACCATCCCAACACCTCTCTTTTATAAGACTGCCAGTGGAGGCTCCAGCACAGATAAGAAGGTACATAACTCATAGCTAGTATGTTGGGGTTCATCTGCCTAATAATTAGGACATGGTCTTAATTATTTGGTATATAAAAGGAAGAGATGCCTTAAAAAGTCTTCTGGATGTAATCACCAAAAAAATCATTTTGGAACAATTATGGAATGTTCTTGGCTATGATTCTTTTCTATCCCAGTCTTATTCAAATATCTAAAATGCTGCTAATAGTTTAAAAAAGCCATTCAAACTTCAGGGGCTTGCATACATGTCTTACAGAAGTGTCAGATACCAAAATCTGAATCCAAGAAGGTAACATTTGGCCTGAAAAACAACAAAACTGCAGGTAAGACACCATTTACAAGCAGCTCTATTTTTATATTCTGTCCAATAAGACAGGGACATCTGTCCAATATAATTGTTTTTCATGACTGACTTATGATCCATTGACTTTGATATTCTTTACCTTTGACATTTCACTAATTTCTTCACAAACTTGCCATACAGAGTTCAGGAAAAATGATCGCAGCCTGCTATTGAGTCCAGAAGGGCCATCTCGAGTGCCCTTTGACCCCCAACAGAAGCCCCTGTTTGGAGTCTTAAAGTCCCCTGCGTTATCTTTTACCGGCAGCACCAAGAGCACCTCTAACGGACGTCCCACTGCTGCTGACTTTTTCTAGCCCTTGGGTGGGCATGACTGGCCATGGACTAAAATCCCACTGAAAATAAAACACTTTTCAACCATGTCTTTCATCCCCTGTTGGTAGAGTTTGACAAACAGGTTTTTGTAGGGTTTCTGTTTCAAAGTTTTTTTGGCTGTTCTAAATGAGCAAACATTTGAATAAAACTCCTATATTGATAAAACCAGACTTATGAGAAAGTGTTGGACAGCAGTTTTACAAAGTGGTACATGGAGCCATAGGTCCTCCAGTGATGATTCTATAAATCATTTTGGGCTTTATAATCATAATTTTTTTGGAATCAGGGTTGTTGCTAGACAAAAAAGCTTTATTGGGGCACAGGCTCTTCATTACTCAAATCACTTTTCTTATTTTTGTTGTGCTTGCTGTGTGCAAGAAGTGTACAACATACTCCACTATACAAACTTACCTTGCTCAACCCAGTATTCCCAAGGGGAAACAGAATCTCAAGACAGTTCGGTCGAGTAAATTCCTGCGCGCTAAACACTTATGTCCGTGTTCGGAAACGGACAGCGGCCCTCGAGGACCGGGGTTTGACACCCCTGGCCTACATGAACGATTTACGTGTTTACTTCATCTCCAACAAATATATACATTTAAATAAACACGTTATGATGTCACTTTAACCGTTTTCAAAAGCCAAGTTGTTTAAGTGACATCAAATAAGGCCTTAGAAACTAAGCAGAGCGTCTAGACAAGTTACAATCGCTTATGGCGTATCCGTTCTTTGACAACCCTTTTATCTTAATAAATGCGTGCGTTTTGTTATTTTGAAGTGATGTATTAATTGTGTTCAAAATGTGAAGACAAAAAATTATTAGCCCACATCAAGTTCAATTAACCATGGCCTTCTTCAGTGTTTTGAATTTTATCCTACAATTTTCTATTGCTGCCACGTTCTTTTTTGGGTTATATTCTCAATCTCCGGTTGAGAATATCGGCCCTGGGCCAGCCTACTGTCAGAACGGTTTCAAACAGCTCATCAAATTACGCTAATTATCAGTAAATCACTGAATGCATATATGTTAATTTGGTGTGTCTACAATTTACGCCTTTTAACGGTCGTAATGGTTTGACAAGTTGTCTCCCATGTCATGTTAATTGCGGCAACCATTTTTGGGGACAACTCCAAAAAACCTCAAAAAATCAATTTACACTGCTGAAATAACACCACTCTGCTGGTTTACGCTTAGCTTTTTGCGACATAATTCCTCTTTTCGACGATCGCCTTATCTGGGCTGCACAGTCGCTTATTGAGGTCTAGCTTGAGTTAGCGTTGCCTGTTAGTGGAACGGCTTGAGTCTTAAGTCTGAGTTGACGTTTACCTAAGTGAGACTTATTCGTTTTAGCGAGACTTGTGTTAGCGACGTTGATGGAGTACCCCCCAGGACAATGTTACAAAGTTTCAGAATGTTTTCACAAATGGGGTGGAAATGCTCTCATATAAAAAATGTATATGTTGGCATTGTGACCTGTAGCGCCACCTACGGGCGGATGTGGGCCCTTTGTAGTGTGGAAGTGACTCCTGTAGTTGCAATGTTCATTAACTTTATTAGCTTCTTAGCTTTGTCCAAATATATCTTTAAATACTCAAAGGCAAAACTATGCAGTAATGCAGAATGAAGCCATCGTGAGGTCTGTCATCTAATGCCATTCTTTCACACGTTACCAAACCCCCTACCGGAGGTGTCTGAAAATCCGGGGGGGAGGCCGAAAAAATGTATGCCGCAAAATCGCTCTGAGAAAATAACGTTGCTGATGTGCAAGTTTGCACTGTCCGGATACAAGTTCGATTTTAGTTTTTGACGGGTGAATAAACTACTTGAGAAAAGTCCAGTGTGCAAACGCCTTAAGACGTTCGAAATGGTTGTCTTAAAACGGCTAAAATCTCAGGTTTTGATACAAATGGCTTTACATAGTGGTTTGGCTCCTCAGCGTCTGGTTTTCCAAAATTAAAGGCTGTTTATTAATCCGACGAACGCTAAACACATACTTGAATAAATCATGTCTGATAACCACAATATTGTTATGGTCGTTATATTGATAGAACGTTGTCAGTTAACACCACAACGATGGCATTAACAATAAACTAGTAATAGTAAGGCCTAGGATTTTTTTGTGTTTCCTGTTTCAGCCCTGAACAAATTATGGTAGGTAGGTAGGGATTATCTCTTTTTTTTAATTGTTTTTACTTTGGTCAAAACTCTAGTGATACAATACAGTTTAACAGAGTAAAACTGAAATACATGATACACTGCAGCGACCTCAATGCGTCAAAAGATGCATAATTACCACATGCTCTCCCAAATAGGCCTACGTCTTGGCACGAACCAGAAAGGTCAGAAAAATATCTAAAACATGGTCTGTAGGTAATTGTCGTGGATAATTATATAAGTTCCCTTGTATTGTGTATACTGAGTCATGAAGTGAAGAATAATTCTAAGTTTCAAAATTGAAGAATGGTTCTAAGTATGATGAAGGGCTGGATCCTAAATCCAAACATATGCACTGGAACTCAGAGTTTGATGCAAGTGTTTAATCAGAACTCCATGCAACGTAGAGGTTCCAACAAACGTGAGCAAGATTCTGCAGAATCAGACTGGTATTTTTCTCCGGACATTCATCTTATATATCACCCTTTTCAGTACAGTAATTTTGTCATTGGTACAATGTTTGTTTGTCATAAATGCATTATGCATCTCACACTCTATTGGCCTCTCTCCCTAGGGGCTTCAGACCATGAAATGCACAGACAATTGACCTTGAGGCCAGGTGCACTGGGTTTCTTTTGACGTAGGGCCGTAACTCTTGCCTCAAGATAACCGGGACTTGTAGTTTTCTTCTGAAAGAAGCACATTGCCTTCTCTTGCACCCAGCCAAATTCCAAATTAACACTTTGGGATTGATTTCTTACATATTAGTGACTATACTCATCAGTCTACAGCTTGGCATCTGGCTTTCAGTAATATATTATATAAAGGTGATTAAGAGGTGCATTTTCAACCATATAATCCATAATCATTCTCCATCTTCATAATTACAACAGTGGGATGTTTTTTCTACAACATAATGAAATTGCTTTGAAGATCGGGACATGAGCCAAATTTACAAAAGTTGGAGTGAAAGAAGCTATTATTTATGGATCAATATGCATTTTCTCCTTGGACTAGTCCATGTTGCCATAAAGTGGATGTATGCGGTGAGAGGCTTATTTGATGAGGTTGAGAAGCTTGGTAGGTTGTTGTTGATTGTCTCTGGCCTCAGATGAAGCTAAACAAAGCTTTAGTGCACTGACGAGACAAAAAACTTGGTTACGATCTACTATGTCTCAGCAGCGCCTTAATAATGCAAATGTATGTCATGTGCATCAAGAGGCCCTTGACAAAGTGGACCTTAACGATGTAGGTCAACAGTTTGTATCTGTAAATGACAGACCTAGGCATCTGTTTGGAAAGTTTATATAAAAGGAAGGAATTAAGAAAATGCAGTATAATGTGGAAAGCCATAATGGAGTTATAATTTTGGGTGCCAAATAGTAGAATAAATAAGTTTTTTTTCTTTGTTTTTTGGTTTATTATTTTGCTCCACAAGTTCTCAAAGTCTACCTCCTTGCAACAGTGTTTTAAATAGGCTACTAACGTACATAGTAAATTGTTGGTTAATAAACCGTATGGTTGTTCACCCTTTCACATTCCCAGGTATTGATATGTGTGAGTATGTTAGTGGGGCACAGCAAAAACAGCATTTTTAATGAAGAATCGTTCGAATGTGGATACAAGCGCCAAAGTTGGCACAATTACTCTATGGGTACTGCTCTTCCAATAAAGAACATTTGCCAACGCAAAAAAAACTAATGTCAACCGCGGCAGCCATTTTATTTCCTGCCATTATCAAAGTATGCGTTTTCCATGATATCTCCTGAAAAAAACATCAAAGCACATATAAAATGATGTCAACCCCTATGTGTTGATGGTAAATGATTGCAATGATACCATAGACAACATCATTGAATGCTTTGTGGCATCCATTTTGTCTTCCTCCTTAACTAAATTCATTTTTTGGCGTCATATCTCTTCAGCCAAACACAATAAATGAAAAGTGGTAATGTCTATCCCTATGTTTTGATGGTCAATGATTACAATGATACCATACACAACACCATCAACTTTATAAATATAAAGATAAGTCTAAATGTGAGGTATAATACTGTGGAATGGAAATAATCTCGCCTTCAAAAGTAATGTAAAACATCACACTGTTGTAATTATGAAGATGAGTAATGATTATGGATTTACTGAAATTTAGTAATTTTATATGCTATATTATTGGAAACCAGATGCAACGCTGTTGATTGATCATTGTTATCCCTAAACAATGGTAGAAGAAGTAAAACCCAAAATGTGAAGATTTGGATAATTAAGCCTACAGGCTATACCTATGTTACTATTATAATGATGATGAGTGTTGCTTACTATTACTAGCTTATTGTTAAAGTGGTGATTGACTGGGTTTTTTGAGTATTTTACACTGTTCCTTAAGGTCACCTAATAGGGTAGGCTAACATTGGTTTGGCTGAAAATGGCCCGGGTGCTTTTCTATGCCCTCTTTTACATCCAGCATTTTTTTCCCGGGAAAAAACGCTAGCTTTTCCCTTATATCATTGGCAGAGCCATAGAAAAAGAGAGTTGCGACACTTCCATAGACTCCCATTGTTATCGAGGAATGCGGAAGTAAAGCGACCATGAGGCGACCAATAGTTCCTAGCATCGTATTTTCCACCGTTGAACCCCATTCATTTTCAGTGTCTCCGAAGTTAGTTAGCTGGTAAATTGACGAAATCCTGAATTTTTTCATATTTTTATCACCACATATCAATTGTTATTAGTAGTATTTCTTATAGCTAGCTTTAGATAAAAAATCGTAAGATTATAGCTTGTTAGATTCTAAATGCAGTTAGAGCTAGTAGGTCTAGTATCTAACGTAGAGCTAAGCAACACTTTTACTGATAGCTAGAGAGCACGGGTTTCATAACCAGAAGTCCGTTCGTTTGTAGTCTGTCATATTAGTTCTAGTTATTGGTGTTCGTTGGCATACAAAGTTAGTCTTCTCTTATTAGTCTATAGTACATCTGATTATAGATAGCAACACTGAATTGCAGATCGTCCAGCTAGCTCTCTTGAACAGTTGCTGGTGATAATGGTTAGATTCAACTTGCATCAAGTAGGCCTACTACAAATATAAGTGTTGTTAATGTGGTAAATTGTAAGTGGGCAGAAGTTTAACAAGTCCCATTTACTTCAACAGTCAAAGGTTAAACATTAAGTGGACCAATATAGTCCTCATTAGGCTACTGTTTGGTATGTACAGAACTGGTACAGTATGGTAGCTTGCATAGCCATTTCTAGCTCAGCTTCACAATATTGTGTTATTTATTATAAGTGAATGTAATACATACATGTTAATAAAGTAGCAGACATACATGATACAACAAACCAGTAACCAATTGACATTATGTGTTAATATAGGCCTACCGTTAATATATATATATATATATATATAGGTGAATCGAGTTGGTGCTTCTGTCTGTCCCGCCGAAAACCATTCAAACAGGTTGACAGCAGTGGGGTTTTTTTAACAACAGCGAGCTACCGGAACCACGTGACAAAAAAGCTCTAGCTTTTTTCCAGCGTTTCACTGGCAGTGAGTGTTCACAGTGTTGTATTTCACTCCATTTTACACCAAAAACTCAGGGAGGACTTCCTTTTGTAGATACGAGTCAGCCAAAGATAGCCAGAATGTCGGATGTCTTCAAACGAGCTTGTTTCAATTGGTAATTTGCCTGAGAAAGCGACTTCCGTTGGCCAGCTTCATTGAAAACCATTCAAACAGGTTGACAGCAGTGGAGTTGCTAGGAACTAATAGGTGCGTTCGACATGACCTCGCTTCATGCAGCGCTGCAGCTGGCTGCAGGCGGCTGACTTGAAACAGTGAATTCTGGTTAGACTTTTTGTCCGACTTGAGACGGCGCCGAGGCTAGGTCACTGTGACGTAGCCATCAAAGTACCGTGAGATCGATTCGAGAACTGCCGGCTGTGTAGACGAGCGCATTTTCTCAAGAGCAACTGCACGGCTTCAAATGACGACACAGCTATTTCATGATTGGCCAGACTCACACACGACAACTTTGACGCTTGTTTTGTAATTATTCTGACACCTTCAGTTTCGCCAATGCTCAAATCCGGACCAAACAATTTGATTGAGTAAAACATTTGCTGAAGAAAGGGTTTTGGGCCACCTCTTCTACTAACGGAAAGACTAAGTTTAATTATAAATAAAGTAACGTAAGCAAACAGCGCTTGATCGGCCATGACTGACATCAACGCAGCAAACCACGAGAAGCTGCAATGTCCAACTTCACAGAGCCGTTTTCAACTCCTCCCCGACTGCAAGCGGCTACTCTCGCCGGTCGTTTCATTCAGCCGCAGTCCATGTCGAACGCACCTATTGAGAGCTACATGAACCACGTGATCACGTGTCGGCGAGATCATAGCGTGTCGCAACTCTCTTTTTCTATGGCTCTGATCATTGGTATTTAGATGAGCTGTGCGCTGATTGATTGGTTTACAACGAGCGAAGCTGCGGAGCAAAGACGGCCAACAGCACTCACCGAAACAAGAAGGTGGCGACTTGAAATAAAAACGTACAAATAAATCTATTGTGTCTCCACAACACTGTTTTCAACAGATTGACTAGATATCATTTGAAATTATTACGGTAGTTTCCACTTCTGTTGTCGAAGCAAACAGAATCGCCTTAGGTGGGTAACGTTAGCACCAGTGGCGGTGCGTCCATAGAGGGCGCTAGGGCGCCGCCCCTCCTAGAATTTTTCGTAAAAATAATAATAAAAAAACGTGCAAAAATATGATATACCAAACTATTTAAATAATAAATGTACTGTGTTAACGCGTTAAATGTGTGTGGGAGACCGTAAGTCCCTGTCAACAACCACTTAAATGTGACCAAATATAATATATTGCCATTCGTTATCACTGAGATAAGCCACTCCCCCCTGGGGGCGCCGGCCAAATGGAAGTCAATGGGAGCTCTCATTCTTTTTTCATACATTTGAGAAAAACGGCTTCTCATTGGCGGAAAAAAGGGGCGATGCCGGGGCGCACACTCGTGCGCCCCTGGCCAATGACATCGTTTCTTACTTATATTGACATCTTATTCGTCGAATCAAAGACCTTTATCATTCCCTCACATCCCATATAATTATCACGTATCTACGAGAGCAACATAGCTAGCAAAGGAGGATGGGCTGTAGGCCTACGGGACGTACACCCGTAGCTTCTCCTCAAACCTGTATGCTAAGTAACCGGAGCTGGTTAGCTGGTGAGTAATTCAGTGAGTAATTCAGTGTTACACACACAGTCACAACATCACACGTTAGCAACGACGCTATGCGATATCAGCGACCCTTCAGCATTAGTATCGTAGCTAAGTCTAGGAAAGTTGAGGCTACTTTTCGCTAGGTACCTACGAACACGTCTTAATCTGCTAGACAAGTGGCTTCCCCATCGTTCTTTTGGTGAGCTGTCTCACGAGCCCTACTAGCCGACAAGCAAAATAGTTATTAAGCACTAGCGTTGCTACCTGCATATATGCAAACATTGGCTGTGTCTACTACCGCGCACTTGTGCACTTCGAGCACTTACTTTCAGTGCTTAGGGCGCTTACGCTGAAAAACCAAAATAATTCAGTGCACTGAAAGTACCCGGATGATGCACTGCAAACGGTCCAAAAATGAAGTGTCCGACGATGGACACTACTCGCCCTAAACGGGCGCCATCTTGGCTACGTAGCGGAAGAGGAGGAGTCCAGTGACAGAAATACAAGCGGGTTTGTTTTGCGGGTTTAGTTTCTCGGGTGTCGCGAGAAGATTTGCGTGCGTCACTTCCCGCTAAATGGGTAAGTAAAGTGTTCCAGTTTAGACAGCGCTACTCAGCAACTGAGTGCACTGCAAATGTAAGTGCACTACATTTCAGTGCACTACATTGCAGTGTACTTCGTTGAGTGCGCGGTAGTAGACACAGCCATTGTTTACAATATTTTCAGGCTTCAACCAGTGCTGCTCAAGCATACATACAGGGTCAAGAGATAGATTCGTTAGGCATTGAAGAAATAGTAGGAGAGGACGACAGCATCCAACATAGCTAATACATATATATTTAATGTTAAAAAAAAGTTCTGTGTAACGACCCCCCCCCGCGCCGCCCAACTGCGCCCCCCCCCCAAAAAAAATCACCAGCCGCTACTGGTTAGCACTACAGCTTAGCAAACAAACTATCGTGATTCAACACAGCTTCAGTTAGCTCTAGCTATCTTACTGAAAAATAGATCTGGACAAACATGCATCTGAATTGTAGATTTACATAACAACACGGGTTATTTATTTGAATGAAACAGAGTCAGGAACATGAAATAACGTAAATCCCATTGCCAATAAACTAGGCTAAATCATAACACATTCATGCTCTTGCGTTAGCAAGCTTAACTGGTTTACATGCCTACAGACTAGGCTAAATCATAACACATTCATGCTCTTGCGTTTGCAAGCTAAACTGGTTTACATGCCTACAGTATTGGTGTTTTCGCTATCTAGCTGTTCTTACATTCCTTTCAAATCTCCGATGAAAAACAGATGAGCTTGAGTCTAGTTAACATTGACTAGACGGTTATGGCTGATGTTTGTTTATACCGTAGCATAGAAGATCTCTGTGCAGTTGCGCGAACCATTTCACCAAGGATCGACGGTTTTAAAAACCTGGGAATATGTAAAGCAGGATTTGCTATGAAGCTGTTGCTGAAAAGAGGTGCGTTCCGACCTTAATTATGTTCATCAGAACCGCAAGCTGTAGTATGATTTTGTCGGTAACAGTTATTAGCAATACTAACGTATCCTGTATCTAGCACAGCCTTTCTCCAGTTATTTCGAATAGATAATCTAGACAGGCGTCAGCAAAAGGCTAGACTGCTTTCGTTTTCTGGCTATTTTTTTGGAAGCTTCCCAATGCTGCCGAAACATAACCTAGCCAACGAAGGTAACGAATAGCCTACCAGCCAATCACACTAACGTATCACGTGACTGACATATCACGAGGATATTGATATATGTTGTGGATTGCATTGCTATTTTGCACATTGATAGACCACTTTCATGTTTACCAACATTCAGGATGCGCGCGCAGCTAGGTTTCAGAAAACCGGGAAGGGATAGCATTTACAATCGCAAAAGGACCACACGGATCATACAAATAGTTAGATTTAAAAGACCAAAAAGTCAGAGGAGGACAGCCTTAGAGAGAGAAAAAGCGATTCCCCATTGATCTGTCGGATCAGAATTTTGATTTGGGACACGAAAGTGTTGACATTTGAGTGAGAATGTCGCCCGGTACAGACCGCATAGTAGTGGAGCGGCAGCCATGTCTTCGCGTCATGTCACAAAGTTCATAATTTTACAGTTTTACAGTCAATTCAACATCTAAAAAGTCGAGCAGGGCAGCTTTCAAGAGATATGGGAATTCTGCTTTTAGCCAGCTGGTCCGATTATTTTTGTGATTTGTTTAAACTGGCAATTTGAGTGTGAGACTGCGTCCCCATTAGCCTCAGTCAGACTCGTCGCTCACTGGCAGTGTGCACAATGTTGTATTTCCTCCAGAAACGTCAGAGAGGACTGCCTAACGTAGATACGAGCCTGCTGAAGATAGCCAGCATATTGGATTTCTTTAACCGAGCCTGTTTCATTACAAATTTTCCTGAGAAAGCGACCTTCAGGCTAGTTTTGCCCGATCACTTGGTCAGGCTATTTAAAGCTAGTGGGGTCAAGTGACTTTTGTGCATTGACAAGTGAAATGTAAATGTACTCGTCCAAAGGACAAGTGCCTCAAACAGTTAATGTCAAGCCCTGTAATCCAGTGAACAGAGATATATGATGACCTGATCGACACTCCAAGTGTATTATACAGGGGAGAAGTTCGTCTTTTGCAACCCACATGCGCAGTTGAGCCAGTTTGACAGTCGTGTGACGTAGGTTTGAAAGTTGTCAATGTTGTATTTCCTCCAGAAACGTCAGAGAGGACTGCCTGACGTAGATACGAGCCTGCTGAAGATAGCCAGCATATTGGATTTCTTTAACCGAGCCTGTTTCATTACTCATTTTCCTGAGAAAGCGGCCTCCGTTAGCCAGGCTAGTTTTGCCCGATCACTTGGTCAGGCTATTTAAAGCTATGGGGGTCAAGTGACTTTTGTGCATTGACAAGTGAAATGTAAATGTACTCGTCCAAAGGACAAGTGCCTCAAACAGTTAATCCAGCTAACACAGTTACGTTGCCCTTCCGTTGCCGCAACGTCATTCGCTGACCAAACTTTCGTCGCCGCAACGTCTTTTGGCGAGGTTGCGGCAACGTGAGAAGTGAAAGACGCCCTGAGGTAACGGCAACGTCATTTGGTGACATTGCCAGTCCATAACCGCGACGTTGTCGCAACGTCATTTTTCCGACGTTGCGGCAACGTGAGAAGTGAAAGACGCCCTGAGGTAACGGCAACGTCATTTGGTGACATTGCCAGTCCATAACCGCGACGTTGTCGCGACGTCATTTTTCCGACGTTGCGGCAACGTGAGAAGTGAAAGACGCCCTGAGGTAACGGCAACGTAATTTGGTGACATTGCCAGTTCATAACCGCGACGTTGTCGCAACGTCATTTTTCCGACGTTGCGGCAACGTGAGAAGTGAAAGACGCCCTGAGGTAACGGCAACGTCATTTGGTGACATTGCCGGTCCATAACCGCGACGTTGTCGCAACGTCATTTTTCCAACGTTGCGGCAACGTGAGAAGTGAAAGACGCCCTGAGGTAACGGCATCGTCATTTTGTGACATTGCCAGTCCGTAACCGCGACGTCGTCGCAACGTCATTTCCCGACGTTGCCAGTCTGTAACCGCGACCTCTTAGCAACGTAATTTGCCGACGTTGCCTGTCTGTAACCGCGACCTCCTAGCAACGTAATTTTGTGACGTTGCCAGTCCGTAACTGCAACGTTAATTAAGTTTCTAATTTCTAGGCTACTGCTTATATTGGGGCGGTTCATATGCAGACCTCATTTGCCCAAAATGCTTCTTGTTCTTGTATTTAATAGGCTAGCCTACATGGAAGCCAACTTTAGGACTATGTTTGTGTGATGTGTAGCCTAACTCAAGCTAATCATAAACGAGGCAGCATTTCCATGTAACATTCAGTCATTTTATTTCAAACAAAGTGCCAAACAGTGAATTAAAATCTTCTGCCAGTCTCCGCTACAGGTCCTGTCTGTTGGCCCTGACAATGAAGCACAAAATAAGTTAGTGACCTATCAACATAATTTGTCACATAACCATGTGAAAGGTTGGATATGGAAGCTGCAATCATGATTCATTTACCTGGCTTGTTTTGAATGGGCTGTGTTTGGGCCACCTGTAGGTCCATCACTTGCACCTCTTCAGTGTGTCTGCCCTGTAGTCGCCTGCATAGGAGAGCCTCTTGCTGGTTCTCCTCCAATGCCTCCATCTTCCTGTAATGTGTCTGTCATTAATGACAAGTAAAACAAGTTAACAAGAGTTTGCATTATTGGCATACACTGTGGTTCTTCTAGATTAGCTGTAATATTGCTGTAAATATTGCTGTTTTTACCTTGAATTGTTGTATACAAAGCATTAGTATGACAACATTTGTTGTTTTGACAAATATGTATCCCCCCCCACCACGATCAGAACAACTTAGGTATGCCTTACAATGAGTTGACAATGCTATTGAAAAGCTTCAGTATTTTTTGGAGGGTCTTATAATTGCACTTGCCTGGCTGCCAGCTGTTTTCCTGGACCCCCATGGGTTCCCCTCCACCAGACCAGAGTTGACACCTACATCTGGTGATGCAAAAGTTTCAAGTCATGCATTTGCTTCAAAACATAGCCTTTAGGTTTGCCATGGCTCATACAATTATTGTCACTGTTATAAACGGTCATTCATTACCCTCATTTCCCAGGGACACGTGCTAACAGTCTGGGGTGTCTTTGACGAACTTCTCGACTGGATGCAACGAATTAGCACTGCATGAAACTGTAAAGGAGCAAGAGGCAAACCAATTACTTGTACAATTCGAGCTAAACTTGCCTATATGTAGCCTTTTGCATTAGCGTTACCTAGTTTAGCTAGATTAAAACAATATGGCACTAGCTAAATTAGCTAAGCAGAGCTAGCATTGTGAGGAGCATCGGCGAACTTGGCATGTGTTCGCTAATGTAACGCTTATGTTATGCTAACTATTCTAACTATAATAGTAATATAGAAGCATTTTGTAAATCAAGGTGATTTTGAATTAGACGGCCTCAAACATTATAAAGTCCTTACTTAAGAGCGACAACGCAGTTTTATAAAGGTTAGATATGTGCCTTGTGCATTCCATGACCAACTGTGTGGCCGACCGCGTGTGATCAGCCACGCTAGCTACAAAGAAAGAAAAATGAGGGCTAAGCTATTTTGGAACACGTTTTTCTAACAGTTCTGAACGTTTATGTTCACTGATCATTTTATGGGTGATTTGTGAGACGCTAAACTTTGATGTACGCAATTCAACATAACTTTCTGGAGGCTTTGTTTGTTATTTTACCTAGAGCTATGTAGCTAGCTAGCGAAATCCTAACACAAACAAAGTGAATCTGATTGCAAATAATCATGCTAAATAGCCTACATTTCAAACCTTTAAGTAATAACATGCCCCATTCAATTTCTGCAAATACATTTACTTAAAACAATTTCTGTAAAGAATACTCACCTTTGAATTTAGCCGTGGGGTGAAAGACGAATGGCATTTTGAAAACCCCTGCATCAGCGAGTCGGACATGCACACGCCGTTGGGTCCGACTGTTAACCAATGCTTTCCTAACTTGAACATTGTAGTAAGCCCTTTCACACACAAATCAGTAAAGCTATTTAGAAGAACCAATTTTATCTAGTTGATATGGCAAATGAACATGCAAAGATCAGCGCCAAAACTCCCCCTAGCTAGGACGTCCATATGTCCATGACGCTCTGAGGGATTTAGCTGCCTCTCCGAAAACACGTGTGACTGCCAGGCTGTAGAAGAACATTCGTTTAGCCATTCTCTGGTTTAGCATCTCGTTAACTTCTGGGAGATAGCTAGCTAGGCTAACTTGAAATGCCAGAAGCAAAGAAGCCAGGGTGATAACTATTTACTCATTTAACATTGTCATACAAAACAACATTGTATGTACACTATCATATATGCTGATATTATTAAGTACATATATTTTCGGAAACAGTAGTCTGTAGTTAGCATCATGACATTACCCTCTGTTGCCCGGGCGACATGCGACACATACGACAGCGGTCTGTGATACATCTGTTTTCAATTGTTAAAATAACCATTCCTCACAAATAATTGTTTGTTTTGGTATTTATTAGACATGACATTGCAAGTCAACGATTTGTAATGCCACAAGCAAACAGGCTATGGTGATAGCTAACTATTTACTCATTTAACATTGTGATATGAAACACCATTTTGAAATGTAGGAAGCTAAAATATGATAGCTCTATACTGTACGCTGATATTAGAGCTAAGCTAGTATAGATCTTAGCTAGTAGCTATAGATGCTTTCCTAACTTGAACATTGTAGTAAGCCCTTTCACACAAAAATCAGTAAAGCTATTTAGAAGAACCAATGTTATCTAGTTGATATGGCAAATAAAAAAAAAGTTCAACTTCTGAAAAATGACATTAAGATGAACAATTTCAAGTCTTATTTTTTACAGTGTGTAGAAATACAATAGCCTATATATTACTATGCAATAGCTGTAGTTGCTTTCTTTTTTGTATAATTCTTTTTATTTTGTTTTTTTGTAACAATAAGCAAACAAACAAACAACACCAAACAGTACATACAAACTAAGAAAGGAAAGAAAAAAAAAGAAAAAAAAATGGACAGATGTGTATGTTGTTCATCATTTGATCTTGTTGACACCCTCTGAAAACATGCAGAGAAATGCATCCTTAAAGATTTCAAACCTATATATAAAATAAATAAAATACTTTTACATGAAGTTATTCATCGCATGATTACACACACACACACACACACACACACACACACACACACACACACACACACACACACACACACACACACACACACACCACACACACACACACACGTAACATTCAAAGACACACACAAACACAAAAAGAAAAATCCATGTCCTGTAATCTCCACCGTAGTCCCCCCCTCCCTTCTTAGCAATGCTACAAGCTTTCTTTCTCATAGTGCCTCGTAGATGTGTTTCCATACTTCATTAAATTGTTTTGTTATTGTCCTCGGATAATGTATTTTCTATGGTCAGATAATATTTCATAAGTTCTTTCCAGTTCTTTAATGTAGGGGCCTCTGCATGTGTTGCAGCTGTAGTTGCTTTCACAGGCAGATTCTGATGTATTCCTCAATTAGCCTATAAGACAAGATAGCCTATTCGTCCCAAAATGGGGAAATTCGGGATAGGTTTGCTAAGGAAGACCTGTAATATTCTGTGATGACATGTCTTTGAAAATGAAACTCGTATAAGAGTCGCTTTTCCTTTTGATCACATTTAACACTTTTATTACAAAATGATAAGGCTACATCACCAATTAATTGCTTTTGTAGCCTACATGTGTAAAGAATGAAAGACTAAATTATATTCCAAATTCAGTATTTTATTTATTAAAGCTACGTTTCTGCATATGAGAAAACATTCTGGGGGTGAGTTGCACATGAAGCATGCATTGTCTAGCTACATACATGCTGCAACATTTAATATTGTGTGTGATTGAAATTAATGTAGTCCTACATTACAAAAGCCCAGTTCAGTGTAAAGAATGTACAATACATTACAGCACAATATATGATCTGTCATCACCAGCTGCATCACGGGCACTGTACCTTCTATAATTCCAGACATCTGTGTGCCACCAATTCTATCAAGGGCTATCATTATCTATAGGCTAGTTCAAGTTATCAGTATGTGTGGCATCTTAACCACCCAATGCATCATGGGCACTGTGCACCGGTGGATATGGCAACAGGAACAATGTTCGTACAACTTCATAAAGGATGCATGTCTTAAAGAATATATTGTGCTTATTAACATTATACATTGTGCTTATTAAAGTAATGTTTTATGAACTTAGAAGTTTGCTTAGGCTTAAACATTGTGTCTCACTCAGGGTGGGGGGAACAGGCTGTATTTGGTGTCTTAATCTCTTCATTTTAGGAGCAACCTTGAAGCCGGGCTGAGATGGCACCGGAGCGTGGGGCGCGCCAGCAAGAACAACTCCCGCATGAGAAAGCTCAACCCTCTTTTGATCATTTTGTATGACGGCACTGTAGCCTATAATATATCCTGGGGCAGGGACAGATAGCCAGTTGGACTTCGTGAACCAGCCTAACATTGTTGCGGTTAGGGAAACGTAGACAACCCCAGAACTCTGTACTTGTTGATTTCCAACTGCTGCATTAAAGCTGATATTATCGGACCTCTGCGACTCCAGACCACTCTTTCTAGAACACAGACTTGTGTCATTGAAAACTAGCATTACATAGGCATATTGGAATAGACACAAAGAATTTCAGCCCTTCAAGTGTGATGTCTCTGGATAAACCGCTTATGCATTCGAGATCCATTGTCCTACGATCAAAGAGCGACGGAGCGGCAACGTAACGCAAGGTACCAAACTTAACGGATCCAACCGACCAAAGTACGACGTTGCAGCAACCTTGTCCACGGGACATATAATAACGTAACCAAGCGACCAAGGTACGACGTCGCGGCAACCTTGTCCACTGGACCTAAAATTAACGTAACCAGCCGACCAATGTTCGACATCGCGGCAACGTTGTCCACGGGTCTAAAAATAACGTAACCAGCTGACCAAGGTACGACGTCGCGGCAACCTTGTCCACGGGACCTAAAATTAACGTAATCAGCCGACCAAGGTACGACGTCGCGGCAACCTTGTCCACTGGACCTAAAATTAACGTCACCAGCCGACCAATGTTCGACGTCGCCGCAACGTTGTCCACGGGTCTAAAAATAACGTAACCAGCCGACCAAGGTACAACGTTGCGGCAACCTTGTCCACTAGACCTAAAATTAACGTAACCAGCCGACCAATGTTCGACGTCGCGGCAACGTTGTCCACGGGTCTAAAAATAACGTAATCAGCCGACCAAGGTACGACGTCGCGGCAACCTTGTCCACTGGACCTAAAATTAACGTCACCAGCCGACCAATGTTCGACGTCGCCGTAACGTTGTCCACGGGTCTAAAAATAACGTAACCAGCCGACCAAGGTACGACGTCGCGGCAACCTTGTCCACTAGACCTAAAATTAACGTAACCAGCCGACCAATGTTCGACGTCGCGGCAACGTTGTCCACGGGTCTAAAAATAACGTAACCAGCCGACCAAGGTACAACGTCGTGGCAACCTTGTCCACTGGACCTAACATTAACGTAACCAGCTGACCAAGGTACGACGTTGCGGCAACCTTGTCCACTAGACCTAAAATTAATGTAACCAGCCGACCAATGTTCGACGTCGCGGCAACGTTGTCCACGGGTCTAAAAATAACGTAACCAGCCGACCAAGGTACAACGTCGTGGCAACCTTGTCCACTGGACCTAACATTAACGTAACCAGCCGACCAAGGTACGACGTTGCGGCAACCTTGTCCACTAGACCTAAAATTAACGTAACCAGCCGACCAATGTTCGACGTCGCGGCAACGTTGTCCACGGGTCTAAAAATAACGTAACCAAGCGACCAAGGTACGACGTCGCGGCAACCTTGTCCACTGGACCTAAAATTAACGTAACCAGCCGACCAATGTTCGACGTCGCGGCAATGTTGTCCACGGGTCTAAAAATAACGTAACCAAGCGACCAAGGTACGACGTCGCGGCAACCTTGTCCACTGGACCTAAAATTAACGTCACCAGCCGACCAATGTTCGATGTCGCGGCAACGTTGTCCACGGGTCTAAAAATAACGTAACCAGCCGACCAAGGTACGACGTCGCGGCAACCTTGTCCACTAGACCTAAAATTAACGTCACCAGCCGACCAATGTTCGACGTCGCGGCAACGTTGTCCACGGGTCTAAAAATAACGTAACCAGCCGACCAAGGTACGACGTCGCGGCAACCTTGTCCACTGGACCTAAAATTAACGTAACCAGCCGACCAATGTTCGACGTCGCGGCAACGTTGTCCACGGGTCTAAAAATTACGTAACCAGCTGACCAAGGGACAACGTCGTGGCAACGTGGTCCACTGGACCAACAATTTACGTAACCAGCAGACCAATGTTCGACGTCGCGGCAACGTTGTCCACGGGTGTAAAAATAACGTAACCAGCTGACCAAGGGACAACGTCGCAGCAACGTGGTCCACTGGACCTAAAATAACGTAACCAGCAGACCAATGTTCGACGTCGCGGCAACGTTGCCCACGGGTCTAAAAATAACGTAACCAGCCGACCAAGGGACAACGTCGCGGCAACGTTGTCCATGGCACCAACCGGCAACATTCACTTTATAAAGTTGCTACGACGTCGCGGCAACGTTGCCATAAGGTAACGTCGCGGGTTACCAAATGACCACTTACTAGCAACGTTGCCGCAACGTCGTGTGTTAGCTGGGATAATGTCAAGCCCTGTAATCCAGTGAACAGAGATATATGATGACCTGATCGACACTCCAAGTGTATTATACAGGGGAGAAGTTCGTCTTTTGCAACCCACATGCGCAGTTGAGCCAGCTTGACAGTCGTGTGACGTAGGTTTGAAAGTGGTCTATATCCATTTGAATAAAGAGTCGAAAAAAGCGTGTCAATATGAAATGCAATGCAATAAGCGTCCATTCAATTTTGTATTCAAAATAATACAAACTGAATTGCGGATTGCATTGTCATTTGCACATTGAATTGCCATTTGACAACTGCTTTGCCATTTGAATTGCGGATTGCATTGCCACTTTTCATATTGAATTGCCATTTGACAAACGCATTTCCATTTGAATAAAGAGTCGAAAAAAACGTGTCAAAATGAAATGCAATGCAATCAGCGTCCATTCAAAATTGTATTCAAAATAATACAAACTGAATTGCAGATTGCATTGTCATTTGCACATTGATTTGCCATTTGAGAAATTGATTGTCATTTGAATTGCGGATTGCTTTGCCATTTTGCGCATTAAATTGCCATTTGACAAATTCATTGTCATTTGAATAAAGAGTCTAATAAACTTCCATACGGCCATGACTGACATCAAAGCTGCAATGTCCGACTTCACAGAGCCGTTTTCAATTCCTCCCCGACTGCAAGCGGCTACTCTCGCCGGTCGTTTCATGCAGCCGCAGTCCATGTCGAACGCACCTAGTATGACAAGCACCTGTATATATCTATGCCGCCAATCTGACTGACTCTGTCTCAGTCATGCCTGCAATATGTCGTATCGTATACGAGCCTGCCGAAGATAGCCAGAATATTGGATTCCTTGTAGCCGAAGAATTAATGTAGTTGGGTTTGGTATGAACAAAAATTCTGCTTCATCATTACTATAATGTTCATCTAGATTTATTGACACACAAGGGCTCATACATATTGATAATTAAGCTTTCAGCTTGAAGTTACTTTCTGAATATAAATAGACTAACCATACTCAATAAATGAGTAAAACAATGAAACTGATGATACTGTTTTTAATCTGTGACTCGATAGGTAACATGGTTGTTATGCTCTTACCCTTGATGCCACCAATGTTTTAGATGGTAGGCTATTTCACAGTTATTTAAAGGTAATAATGCAGGCTATTATTCATTTAAGCTATAATGTGCTTGTATACAGCTAGGCCTACTTTTTAAATTCATACAAATGTTTCAAACATTGATAATTTTATAAATCTTCATTCTCCATACAAAATATCTCTGAGGAAGAGGTTATATGTGTACCTG
Organism: Mallotus villosus; assembly: GCA_903064625.1. Taxonomy (NCBI): domain Eukaryota; kingdom Metazoa; phylum Chordata; class Actinopteri; order Osmeriformes; family Salangidae; genus Mallotus; species Mallotus villosus. Next base: position 15,952 of record CAEFZP010001969.1, on the reverse strand, counting down.
GTTAACAATTTCTGAGTTGAAATGGCTAGTTGCCAGGTGGTGACTGTACAAGCTTCTGCTTGCGGAATAAATGCTCCGTGACACGTTTATACGACTTGAGAGGCCTCACTTTATTTGTGGTGTGTCGAGTATCGTCTCGCTCCATTATATCCTACCGCCTTGCTCCCCGGCCCCCTTGTGGTACCCTCATCTCCATGCCCATAACATTACGCCATTACATTAACTAGATCCAGTTACTTGACATATTCCTCCTTTTGAGTTGTAGGCTAATTAACGGCATAGAGCTAACAGAGTGCAGCATCTCTTCTTAATAAAATTAACAGTTTACAGTAGAAATCAATTCTAACAGTACGTGATTGTAACTCAAGCTCTCAGCTGTTGAGTTGAAGGTTATAACTCATAAGGCACCTTTTATAAGCCTTATCATTAGCTTCTGTAAATGCTATGACTAAACAATATCCACATCAAAAGTGTTTTAAACAATGAACATCCACATGTCTCCTTAAACTGTTGACAATAACAACATCTGTCTTTTCTTTTAGTTTCTCCACATTTCACTTCCCCCTTTTTTTCCTCTAATTCGTTTAAGAATATAGGGTAACCTGAGGTAATGAGGTGGACTACTCATGTACCTCCATAGCTGCTGGAGATTATTCTGCTCCAATATTTCAGTTGGTGGGAGGAGAATTCTCCCCCGTGAAAACACACAAGCCTGTGCAGGGGGCTGTACCACAGGCCCCAGTGGAACAGTCTGTCTAGCAGGTGAAGGTGGGGAATGTTCAGCCACCTGCGTGTCTTCTGTTGTGTCTGGCTCTTGTGTAGGAAGGAATGTCAGGCGCATGTTCCTCCGCAGTGTCCCATGGTCCGTTTGGATCAGGTAGGACCTCTGAGTTGGGTGTGGCATTTGGACTGTCCCTTTTGTCGTCCAGCCTGACTCACCATCAAGTTTCACTGCCACACTGTCTCCCGGATTGCGAGGTAGAAGTGATCTGGCGCTGTGGCGTGTTGGCACTGTTGTTTTGATCTGTTGGCCCATCATCAGCTGGGCATGACTGCAACCCGTGGCATGCAGGCAGCGGAGTAGCTCTGTAGCTCATGAGAGCCAGGAACGGGTCAGCCTGCCAGAGAATCCTTTTCGCCGTTTACACTGGAGCTGGTAAGTCGGAAACCAAGTGGCAGTGTCTGGCTGTGGGGATCTTGTGCTATTACATTCATTAGTGGACTTTTTGTAATTATTTTTCAACCGTCACTGGCATCATCTGGTTTGCTGAGGGATCTTCATGGAACTCAACTTGCAGGCCGCTTTGGGTACACACGATATTGGATTTTAATATGCAGAGAATGTCTCTTTCTAATAGATTGATGGGAGTGTGTTCTAAGTACAGTAAAGGTGCTACAATAGTTTTTCCTTCAATTTGCCTTGTGAGTGGCTCCGTAAGTGATATCACTAGTGTTTTCCCAGAAAAGCCTACAGTTCAGATGGATGAACTTGAGAGGGGGAGATTGAAGCCTTTTCTTCCCTTTTTAGTTGTTGTGGTGGTAGTGAAATTATTGGTGACATCTTTTCCCCCTCCGGCTCCTCTGGGCACCTCTACTGCCAGCCTGCAGCTGGCCCAAAGAACGGGTTTGATGGACAGTCTCTTTTGAAGTGTCCTTGTTGTTTACATCCCCAGCACACCCATGTTTGCCAGTTAGATTGGGTTTGGGGGGGTGGGCCTCCCCCTCCTCCCCCACGGGGTCTCCCTCCACATTGCATAGGTCCTCTTCTTCCCTTCCAGGATCGATAATTGTCATCTGAGGGGCCGCCATGCACTTGGATTGGTGGCAGGGCAGTAGTTGGGGGGTTAACTGGTGCTGCCTGCACTGGTCCTGGTGGATCAGGAGGTTGGGGTGGTGGCTGGAACATCACTGGGGCCTGGGGGTTGGGTTCCCGGGAACCTGGTCCTCCGCTTCCTGTTTTTCTTCTCTGCAGTTATTGACGTGATGGACTATGTGTCCTGTGAGCAATGGCCAGTCCATTCCCATCAGGCCTACCACACCCTCTAGAGACTTTTGTACTTCTTGAAGCATTGCCTTCATCACCATCAGCATAAACAGTCTCTGTGTGGTGTTGTTTGTATTCCAGGCACTCCCAGTCTCATTTCTCCACCTGCGTTGAAAAGCATGCAGAACCTTAGATGGACATTCGTCGTCTTTCAGCATTTCGCCATCTAGCTTAGAGGAATCCATCTTCTCTGGGTAGTATTTACTTAGCTCTGCCCATACTTGGTTGTGGTGACCTCCGAACCATAAGCCGTCCATTTGATTTCCGGTCACCACTCTTGGCAGTTGTGCATTTTGGAAAACTTCTTCTGTTATCTGCTTTCCGGCTGTGTGCATCAGCAGAGCCTTTATATCTCACAGAGCCAGCGTCTCCCCTGCTGTGCTCTCTTCCAGTGTTGTTCTCCATTTTTTAGCTCCAAATGTGTTGTGTTTTGCTGATCAAGGACCTGGGAAACTCTGGTTGGTCGTCAGTTGTGAAAGTAGTCGTTGTCTTGTGGCAGATGGCACTGCTCTCCGCAGAGCCTATGTCTACACAACTCAGTGAGAAACAACGAGAAGCAGTGAGACACGGAGAGAGGGTGTGAGTGTGTGTAACTGTGAATGAGTGGGTGTGTGTGTATGTGTGTGAGTATATGTAACTGGGAATGAGTGGGTGGTGTGAGTGCGATGAGAGCATGTGTGTATGTGTGTAGCCGATGTGTATCGGTGAAACTCACTCCGCAGGTATGTAATGAGCCACCCGCGTCACTGAATCACTAGCCTTTCTTTGGCGTAGTTGGTAGCGTTCGCGCTTGGGAAGTCAGAGATTGCGAGTTCGACTCCCGGTGGGAGTGATCTCCCAGTGATGGGAGTGAACAGTGCCAGGTCCTCTGACGGAACTTGCAAGATCGCGTTCGTTGCATGCCTGTTACATTGGTGCCGTGACCCGGATCTCACAAGGTTAGCGCCTGCTAACCGCCGGAGTGAGTTTGAGGGGTGAATGTAGCCGATGTGTATCGGTGAAACTCACTCCACAGGTATGTAATGAGCCACCCGCGTCACTGAATCGCTAGCTTTTCTTTGGCGTAGTTGGTAGCGTTCGCGCTTGGGAAGTCAGAGATTGCGAGTTCGACTCCCGGTGGGAGTGATCTCCCGGTGATGGGAGTGAACGGTGCCAGGTTCTCTGACGGAACTTGCAAGATCGCGTTCGTTGCATGCCTGTTACATGTGTGTGTGTTTGAGGTAGAGAGAGAGAGGATGTGTGTGTGTGTGTGTTTGAGAGGGAGAGAGAGAGAGAGAGACAGAGAGGATGTGTGTGTTTTGAGAGGGAGAGAGTGAGACAGAGAGGATGTGGGTGTATGTATGTGTGTGTGTGTGTGCGCGATGAGAATGAGTGTGTGTGTGTGAGAATATGTGTGTATTTGAGAGAG
>CAEFZP010001969.1:0-7500 GCA_903064625.1 Mallotus villosus | reverse complement strand
TGTGCATCAATGTGCTGATTACATGTTAAAGACATTACTAACATTCAAAGATAACTGGGAAAACATTTTTTACAAGGAGGATAGTGAACATTTTGTTTACTTTCTTAATTTATCAAGCAATTTGATATCGGCAAGTGTGCAGTTCTTCCGCCGAGCAGCGCCACCGGAAGTTTAGTGACATCGTTGATAAACTGATGAATGAATCTTTACAATTATACGTAGCCTCTTTCATATCAAACTTTGATAAACTGTTTAATAAGTCAATAGAAGCATAGTTCTGGACATTGTAGAATATGATGCATTTTGCTCTGGCATACAGTGTATTCATTGTGTGAATATAATTGAGAAATTAAACTTAGTGGTAGGAGTGTCATGTAAAAAAGATCCAGGAAGCATAGAAAGGAGGTCATACTGTGTTCGTTTCCATAGACAATACCATAGGTTCAATCGTCATTTTGAGACCTGCAGACCAAAAAACTCAGGTAGGGTTGTTTGATTTATGTTTTCTAAAAAACATACTCCCCCCCTCCCTCCAAGAATCTCATGGCGTTTCTAGAATTTAGTGACTATGATTAGGGTTTGACGGGTAGGTCTGATAAGAATAGTTACTTTCTCTTCTATTTGTCTGTCTGTCCTTTGTTTCGTTCAACATTTTACCTTTGGGATCTTACATAATAAAGTACATTGTAGCCTAAAGATGAAAACATTTTGATAGATTCAACCCTTACTCTTTTCGTTTTTACTATTCTATTATTCAGCAGCATGAGTCAATGGAAACAGATTCAGCAGCTTGACTTAAAATATCTGGAGCAAGTCGACTATCTGTATGATGACAACTTCCCTATGGACATTCGGCAGGTGCTTGCCAACTGGATTGAGAGCCAGGACTGGTGAGTACAGGGCTTTCAAAACCTGTTCCTGTAGACAGAGCTATCATGATCCTGTAGTTTCTATTACAACCCTAATCAAGCACACCTGATTAAGATGTATTATAATAATTAGCTGGTTGAAATGCTAAATAACTGGAATTGGTAAAACATAGGGGAACATAGAACAGTGCCTCCTGCAGGCCCTGCACCCTGGGGGGGACTTTGCCCCATCAGTTTTATTTTTTGCCCTCTTAGCTTTAATAGAGACAGTAATGAAACACCTTTGAGATTTCCCCCCATAAAATATTTGAAGTTTGTTATCTGATCCAGTCTCTTTTTCCACTGCACAAACAGCATTAAAACATTGTTCTGAAACAAAGCGGAATCTGACCACCATGGACATCGACGTTTGTTGTGCCTTTTCAAGAGATTTATTTAACTTCACGGCTGTAAGCAATGTTAAAACCGTGAAAAGAGTAACACTGTTAACACACAGCTAGGTTGTTCAACTTTCAACATCATAAAATAGGGATGGATATCAGAATGAGTTGGACAACAAGAGAGCAAAATTACTTAATGTTTGGCAAACAATAATAGGCTGAATGGAGATTCAAACTCAAGAGCATGTGGTTGCAAGTCAGCCTCTTTATCCTCTCTATACATCAACTGTTGAGCTTATATGAATGAAAATAGCTTTGGTCAGGACAAAGTTTAAGCTACTGTAACTCAGTCATCTTTTGACATATCAAGGTGAAACTGCGTATGGTACTTCAGAAGGATGTCATCCTGTTTAACTAAACAGATAATCAAAATCATGACAGGGTCAAATACTGTGGCTGTAACTGAACTTTTACAGTACACTGTCTCAGACCATTTAGCTATTCTCAGTGTTGGATATTGTCATGGTCAGTTACTTTATAAAAAAGTAAGCTGTTTCTCCTGTGGTAAGCGTTGTTAGATTTGCCATAGTTTAAACAGCTCTAATTCAATCATATTTTTACATACCAAGGTGAGATTGTTTATGGTACTTCAGAGTGATGTCAACTTGAACCCTATCAGGTTTGAAAAACCATCAGTCAAAATGATATTGAATTTATTGACACAAAGATATTGAGGCAATGTGGACGTTTACAGAAATACACCCCTTTCAGCCATTTTGTATTGCATTTCTTATTCAATTTCAAATTAACAAATTTCAAGTCGATTGGATCTATGGTTCATGAGGAGAACTGTTTTGAAGGTTGAACTAAATTTGGACGGTACAAATCTATCATGGCGGACCTTATGGGTCCTTCAGGTTTTTTGTTCCCCATGAGAAATAAGGCATGTACACCAATTTTCAGGCATTTTGGAGTAATGGGGCGTAGGTAAAATCACGTAGACTTTGGGCATGGCTTGTAGTGCCACCTATGGGCGTACGTGGGCCATTAGCGGTCTGGGAGTAGTTAGTCACCTGCTGTATCATTGGGCCAAATTTGAAGAAATGTGGCCAGGGACTTTTTACATTAGTCATTTAGCAGAGGCTCTTATCCAGAGCGACTTACAGTAAGTAAAGGGACATTCCCCCGAGGCAAGTAAGGTGAAGTGCCTTGCCCAAGGACACAACGTAATTTTTGTCACAGAAATATAATAAATATAGCTGCAAGCAGGAATGCAGGTTCCTTTTGGGCCATTTAGCGGAGAAAAATATTTATAATAATACTGACAAACACAATAGGTTTCCCCCTACCGGAGGAACCCTAATAATAGGAATACTAACAAAAACAATAGGGGGTTTTCACCGACGTCCCGTTCTGGGCGATAACCCGGATGCGCGGCCATTGTGGAGGTACTCGGTGTATTAAACTGAATGGAGTACAACCAAATAACGTATATTATATAGTCTTTAGCCATGTCTAAACCACCAAAAAGGTCATCAAAACTTGTCCAAGATCCAAAGGAATATAGGAAAGACCACTTGGACCACAAGAAAAGGGTCGATATTTGGAGAAATTAGGATTTATTGGCGGTGCAGATCCCTACCAGTTAGCTCCCTCTTCTTGGATCCGTGATGACCCGGTGATTCTGCCTTCAGTTGGATATCCCGATATCTCGCCGAGCCCATATACAGCGGAAGACCTTAAAGCCTACAAAGGTTTGGAGCCCTTTAACCAGATGGTGTGTGGATGGGTGAGGGAGACGCAGTACCAACTTATCAACGACCGTTGTGTTGTGAAGGCCAAAGTAAGTAATGCAATAACGTCTTTAATCAACCTAACTGTATGGTATAATTGCGATACTCAAGGTGTAGCCAAGTGACTCTCAATCGATTTGTCCTATTGGTACAACCTGAAACACAGCAATAATTCACTATTTTCCTTGACGACGTTCGGGATATACATCAGTGCCAGTGCTTTGTTGTGATGCGGAGTACCTCCAAGATAGCGAGTTCCGGTCTGATGACACGTCGTGAAAACCCTCTTTAGGTTCCCTCCTAATAATTTGTTATATTTTTTCCTGCAACTTACACTTTGCACAAGGAATGAAAATCATAATTAGGGTTCCTCCGGTAGGAGAATGATTGTGTTTGTGAAAGTACACTCTTGAATTATGGTGAAGGTTTGAGCACTTTTAGACCTTTAGATTGTGAGTCTGAAGTGACGGAAAACCGAAAAGTAGCTAGCTTTTTTCCTCTGTGTTTATGATTAGTGAATCCTTTTGCATCTCAGCGAATTCTTCACCAAAAAGGTAGAGTAGGGCAGCCTTCAAAAGATGTGGGAATTGTGCTTTTAGCCAGATGTTTTTTAGTGATTTGTGGAAAACTTGCAAGTGGAGTGAGACTGCGTCCCGGGGGTACATTGTTTTGACATTAACCTCAGAGTCAGACTCGGCTCGCTCACTGGCAGTGTGTAAACAATATTGTATTTCACACAATTCTACTCCAAAAACGTCAGGGAGGACTGCTTCTTGTAGACAAGAGCCTGCTGCATCAAGATGGCGCCGACAATGGCTGCTTCGGTCGTTAGGTGCGCTGTGTTTTGTCTGTTAATTCAGTGTTCTGCCAAGATATCCAGGGTTCTCTAACAAGAGAAGCACTCAGTGCGTTTACACGATGGTATTAATTCGAATCTTGCTTAATTCGGACAATGCTACTTTTTGGGGCAACTGGATTATCCGAATATACATGGCAGTGAATAAATCGAATTATTGGCCGAAAGCATGTCATATCCCAGTCCGATACGTGGCGCTGTTTTCATTACAACTAGTGGTGATACAGCCATTTCCGTTTGACCTCTTAACCACTACCAACAACAACCATATATAAAGGCCTTTACATATAGCCTATCTATGACAGCAACATTTCGAGAAATATGGAAAGGTGACGCTACGTCCCTCTACATTTCGTGCATGATAACAATAGGAGTAGCTTACTGCGAATGCAAACGACGCTATTGGCTAGATTGATAAAGGAGAGAAGACGCCGCCGAAGGAACATGGATAATTTAATTCATACCACCAATATGTAGTTGCACTTTGCCACAGTACTGCAAAGGTCTCGACGAACAGTCTTGATGAAGAGCAGACACAAAGTCTTCTGGGTTGTCCATCGCGTTGTTTGTTTGTTTCTACTGGGCCAGCTAGCGACTTCCGTGTCACGACCTGGGAGGGTGGGCGGCGGGATCTCAAGCATGCACAAAGACACTGAGTCCAGTTCATAGTCCGATTCACCGTTTACATGCATGCAATATCTGAATTATCAATCGACTCGAACCGAGTTATCTCAGGGTGTCGATCGGATCGTAGTCGGACCGCAATTATTCGAGTTAAGGTGTTTACAAGAAAGGGATAATTCTATTTCAGTCCGAATAGGACAGTAATTCGAATCCATGTAACCGCAGTGACTGTTAAACATCACGGCTACAACTCCTGTGAATTTATTTCCCACTTTTCTGCGTCCAGCGGCAGAATTAGTGGGAATTATAGTCAAGGCCACCCTTGGCTTTGTGCTAGCGGCGAAGCGTCGTAGGAGAGGTAAACAGGCCGGTGCTCTGGTGCGACTCCGTAGGCGCGGAGCACGCACAGCGTTACCGGGGATATTTCTCTCCAACGTGTGTTTGCTGAACAACAAACTGGACGAACTTCAGCTACTGGTGTGGAAAAACTGAGACTTTCATTCACCTTCCGTTTTGTGCTTCACGGAGACATGGCTGAGTGAACTGATCCCGGACTCTGCGCTACAGCTAGCAGGTTTTAAACTGCTGAGAGCGGATCGTGACTCCCTGCTCTCTGGCAAAACGAAAGGCGGTGGTATTTGTTTTTTTATTAACAGTGGCTGGTGTAAAGATGTGACAGTGATTCTGCAGCACTGTTCTCCTGATCTGGAATACATTTTTATTAACTGTAAACCTTTTTTACCCGCCACATGAGTTTGCTTCATTCGGTCGGCGTTTACATGCCCCCTCAGGCTAGCGCCGACGTGTGCTCGCTAGCCAGATATTGTGTGTGGAGCATGAAAATCCGGATTCCTTGGTTATTGTGCTAGGCGACTTTAACAAAGGCAATCTCACTCAAATACAGACAATTCATCAAATGTCCTACCAGAGAAGGAAACACTTTGGATCACTGCTACTCTACAATCAGTAAAGCATACCATGCAGTCCCGGGATATGTTCATGACTGCCTCCAATAATCTGCCTCCAATAAGATCACGGAGGCTGTGACATCATACATCAGCTTCTGTGAGGACTGCTGTATACCAACACGCACCAGGGTGAGCTACAACAACGACAAACCCTGGTTTACAGCTAAACAGAAGGCTGAGGCTGGTCAAAGAGGAAGCGTTTAGGAGTGGGGACAAAGACAGATTCAAGGAGTCGAAGAACAGGTTTAGCAAGACTGTGAGGGAGGCTAAAGAATGTACTCGGAGAGACTGAAGCGCCAGTTCTCTGCTAACGACTGGAGAGGGCTCAGGCAGATTACCAACTTCAAGCCCAGAGCCCCCCACTCCACTAAGGACTCACGCCTGGCCAACGACCTGAACGAGTTCTACTGTCGTCTTGAAAAACAATTGGAATGCCCTGAACTATCCCTTCCCTCCCCCCCCCCTTCCCACCAACTCAGTGACGACACTCTCCATTCAGGAGGGTGAAGTTAACAGACTTTTCAAGAGGCAGAACCCACGCAAAGCAGCTGGGCCGGACGCTGTCTCCCCTTAAGAAATGTGCTGACCAGCTGTCTCCGGTGTTCACCTACATCTTCAACACCTCCCTGGAGACATGCCATGTGCCAGCCTGTCGCAAGTCCTCCACCATCATCCCGGTGCCCAAAAAGCCCAGGCCAACTGGACATAATGACTACAGACCCATCGCCCTGACCTCTGTGGTAATGAAGTCTTTTGAGCGCCTGGTGCTGGCACACCTCAAATCAATCACAGACCCCCTTCTGGACACCATGCAGTTTGCCTACAGAGCCAACAGGTCTGTGGACAATGCAGTTAACATGGCCCTCCACTTCACCCTACAGCACCTGGACCTTCAATACCATCATCCCCGCCCTGTTTCAGGACAAGCTCTCCCAGCTGAACCTGCCTGATTCCACCTGCTGGTGGATCACAGACTTCCTGTCTGACAGGAAGCAATGCGTTAAGCAGGGAACACAAGTCTCTGACTCCCGGTCCATCAGCACCGGATCTCCTCAGGGCTGTGTCCTTTCTCCTCTGCTCTTCTCCCTGTACACGAACAGCTGCACCTCCAGTCATCCGTCAGTCAAATTCCTGAAGTTTGCTGACGACACCACCCTTATTGGGCTCATCTCTGGTGGAGACGAGTCTGATTATAGGTGGGAAGCGGCCAACCTGGTGACCTGGTGCAGCCAGAACAACCTAGAGCTCAATGCTCTTAAGACAGTGGAGATGGTTGTGGACTTCAGGAAGAATACAGCCCCACTCACCCCCATCACCCTGTGTGACTCCCCAGTCAACACTGTGGAGTCCTTCCGCTTCCTGGGCACTATCATCTCCCAGGACCTCAAGTGGGAACTGAACATCGGCTCCCTCACTAAAAAAGCACAACAGGAGGATGTACTTCCTTCGGCAGCTGAAGAAATTCAACCTGCCAAAGACAATGATGGTGCACTTCTACACAGCCATCATTGAGTCCATCCTCACCTCCTCCATCACCATCTGGTACGCTGCTGCCACTGCCAAGGACAAGAGCAGGCTGCAGCGTATCATCCGCACTGCTGAGAAGGTGATTGGCTGCAATCTACCTACCCTCGAGGACCTGCAAACCTCGAGGACCCTGAGGCGAGCGAAGAAGATTGTGGCCGACTCCTCCCACCCTGGACACTCCCTGTTTCAGTCACTCCCCTCCGGCAGAAGGCTGCGGTCCATCAGGACCAATACCTCTCGCCACAAAAACAGTTTCTTCCCTTCCGCTGTTGGCCTCTTCGACAAGGCCACGGGTTCACACTGACTTTAACGACTACTGCTCTTAAAACATTGTATTCTGCACTACAATACTGCATCCTGTACATTTGTATTTTTTTTCATATTTGTATTTTTGGTATTCTTATATTGTACATCAGGCAACTTATATTTTATTGTATATTTTATTTGAATTCTAATTCCACTTTAGCATAGATTGTCCACATA
>CAEFZP010001968.1:0-27430 GCA_903064625.1 Mallotus villosus | reverse complement strand
TCCTCCCTGCTCTCCCTCTCTCTCCTCCCTCCCTGCACCTCTCTGCTCCCCCTCTCTGTGTCTCCCTCCCGGCCTCTACCAAGCTCCCCTCCTGCCCTGCCTCTACCTCTCCCTCCCTCCCTGCTCTACCTCTCCCTGCCTGCCCTGCTCTCACTCCCCTGCCTGCTCCCTCTCCCTGCACCTCTCTCGCTCTGTGTCCCCTCCCTGCCTGCCTCTCCTTTCTCTCTCCCTCCCTGCACCCCTCTCCCTCCCTCCCTGCACCTCACTCTCTCCGCTCTCTCTCCCTGTTCCCCCTCCCTCCTTCGTCACTCTCACTGGATGAAGGAGAGGGCCGTCTGGTGCCAGCACATCCCAGTGTTCGACGCAGACGCTGCTGCGAGCAGCTAACCTGACCCCCTCAGCACCCACCATGCGAGGGGTCCGCCATCGCGACTACGCTCACCTCATCACACCAATGGGTCCGGCGTGCGAGCGTTCTGTCCAGGGGGTCCGTCCAGCCCAGCACTTCTGTCTGCTGCCTTGTCATTAGTTCACCTCTCCAGGGAGGGGAGAGGAGGGAGCGGAGGAGGGTGGAGGGGTTGAGGATGGACGGATGTAGGGATGGAGGGAGCGGTAGGAGCGATGAGGGTTGCCTGGCGATGCTGAGTTGCTGGCGGGCGACGGGCGGGCGGGCGGAGCGGTATGGACGGGGTTGCATAGGCGGCGCGGGAGGTGCGACGGAGGCGGGGTGCGCGGAGTGACGGCTGGCGGGCTGGCGCGGCGGCGGACTGGAGTTGCCGGCATGGCGGGCGGGCAGCGGAGGGCTGGCGGGTTGCTGCGGGCGGCGGGCTGGCGCGGCAGGAGCTGGCGTGGTTGCGCTGCGGGCGGGCTGGCGACAGCTGGCGGCGGGCTGGCGCGTTGCCGGCTGGCGGCGGCGGGCGAGCTGGCTGGCGGGCTGAGGGGCGGAGGATGGGATGGTGGAGGGTGTTGACGGAGGGAGGGATGGAGAGGCGGAGGGATGATCGTGACGGATGCAGGGATGGAGGGCTGGATGGGGAGAAAGGAGGGAAGCAGGTGCGTTAGGTCCCGATGCCAGACCCAGCAGTTTTGTTGAAGGCGTAATGGGTCTTAACCTACATCATATTAGCTGTCCGATCGCTCACAATGAGTGTGGATTGCATGTGTGCACTTTAGTGTAATGTAAGTGCATGGCGTGGGTGTGGCGTGTGAGCGCTGTGTGTGTGCTCTCGAGTGTGTGTGAGTGTGTGTGTGTGCTCTCGAGTGTGTGTAGATGGTGTGTGTGCTCTCGAGTGTGTGTTGAGGTGTGTGTGTGGCTCTCGAGTGTGTGAGTGTATGTGCTCTCGAGTGTGTGTGAGGTGTGTGCTCGTCGAGTGTGTGTGAGAGTGTGGTGTGTGCTCGAGTGGGGTGCGAGGTGTGTGGCTCTCGATGAGTGTGACGTGTGTGCTCGCGAGTGTGTGGGTGAGGAGTGTGTGTGTGCTCTCGAGTGTGTGTGAGGTGTGTGTGCCTCTCGAGTGCGGTGAGTGTGTGTGTGTGCTCTCTCGAGTGTGTTTGAGGTGTGTGAGCTCTCGAGGTGTGTGAGGTGTGGTGTGTGCTCTCTCGATGTGGTGAGGTGTGGTGCTCTCGAGTGGTGTGAGGTGTGCTTCGTGAGTGTGTGCTCTCGAGAGTTGTGTGTGCCTCAGGTGATGTATGTGTGCTCTCGAGGTGTGTGAGGGGTGTGTGTGCTCTCGAGTGTGGTGAGGTTTGTGGCTCTCGAGTTGTGTGTGGGGTGTGGCTCTCGATGTGTGTGAGGTGGCTCTCGAGTGTGGTAGGTGTTTGTGTGCATCTCGAGTTGTGTGTGATGTGTGTGCTCTCGAGTGTGTGTGGTGTGTGTGCTCTGAGTGTGTGTGAGATGTGTGTGTGTTGCTCTCGAGGTGTTGAGGTGTGTGTGCTCCGTGTGTGAGGTGTGTGCTCTCGAGTGTGTGTGTGTGTGTGACTCTCGAGTGTGTGTAGTGTGTGCTCTCGAGTGTGTGTGAGGTGTGTGCTCTCGAGTGTGTGTGAGTTGTGTGCTCTCGAGTGTGTGTGAGGTGTGTTTGTGTGCTCTCGAGTGTGTGTGTGATGTGTGTGTGCTCTCGCGATGTGTGTGTGAGGTGTGTGTGTGTGTGCTCTCGAGTGTGGTGAGGTGTGTGTGCTCTCGAGTGTAGTGGTGTTAGAGTGTGTGTGTCTTGTGCTCTCTGCTGGTGTGTGTTCTCTCAGTGAGTGTGTGTGTGTGCTCTCGAGTGTGTGTGAGGTGTGTGTGCTCTCGAGTGTGTGTAGGTGTGTGTGTGTGCCTCAGTCGAGTGTGTGCTCTGTTTGTGATGTGTGTGTTCCTCGAGTGTGTTTGAGGTGTGTGCTCTCACGTTTGTGTGTTGATGTTGTGTGCTCCACTCGAGTGTGTTGAGGTGTGTGCTCTCGAGTGTGTGTGAGTATGTGTGTGTTGTGCTCTCGAGTGTGTGTGTGATGTGTGTGTGCTCTCATTGTGTGTAGGTGTTGTCGGATGTGTTGAGTGTTGTGTGTGTTCGAGTGTGTTGATTTTGTATGTGTCTCTCGCGTGTGCTCTGAGATGTGTTGTGTGTGCTCTCGAGTGTGTGTGAGGTGTGGTGTGCTCTCGAGTGTGTTGAGGTGTGTGCTCTCGAGGTGTGTGTGTGAGGGTGTGTGTGTGCTCTCAGTGTGTTGTGAGGTGTGTGTGCTCTCGAGTGTGTGTGAGGTGTGTGTGTGTGCTCTCGAGTGTGTTGAGGTGTGTGTGTGCTCTCGAGTGTGTGTGAGGTAGTGTTGGTGTGCTCTCGAGTGTGTGTGAGGTGTGTGCTCTCGAGAGTGTGTGGATGTGTGTGTGTGCTCTCGAGTGTGTGTGAGGTGTGTGTGCTCTCGAGTGTGGTGTGAGATGTGTGTGTGTGCTCTCGAGTGTGTGTGAGGTGTGTGTGGTGCTCTCGAGTGTGTGTGAGGTTGTGTGCTCTCGAGTGTGTGTGAGGTGGTGTGTGCTCTCGAGTGTGTGTGAGTGTGGTGTGTGCTCTCGAGTGTGTGTAGGTGTGTGTGTGTGCTCTCGAGTGTGTGTGTGTGTGTGTGTGTGTGCTCTCGAGTGTGTGTGTGTTGTGTGTGGTGTGTGTGTGTGCTCTCGAGTGTGTGTGAGGTGTGTGTGTGTGCTCTCGAGTGTGTGTGAGGTGGTTTGTGGTGCTCTCGAGTGTGTGGTGAGGTGTGTGTGCTCTCGAGTGGTGTGAGGTGTGTGTGTGCTCCTCGAGTGTGTGTGAGGTGTGTGTGCTCTCGAGTGTGTGTGAGGTGTGTGTGTGTGCTCTCGAGTGTGTGTGTGTGTGTGTTGGTGTGTGTGTGTGCTCTCGAGTGTGTGTGTGTGTGTGTGTGTGTGTGCTCTCGAGTGTGTGTGAGGTGTGTGGTGTGTGCGTCTCGATGTGTGTGAGGTTGTGTGTGTGTGCTCTCAGTAGTGTGGTGTGAGGTGTGTGTGTGTGCTCTCGAGTGTGTTTGAGGTGTGTGTGTGTGCTCTCGAGTGTGTGTGAGGTGTGTGTGTGTGCTCTCGAGTGTGTGTGAGTGTGTGTGTGTGCTCTCGAGTGTGTGTGAGGTGTGTGTGTGTGCTCTCGAGTGTGTGCTGAGGTGTGTGTGTGTGCTCTCGAGTGTGTGGTGTGTGTGCTCTCGTCCTCGAGTGTGTGTGAGACTGTGTGTGTGCAGTCTCTCGAGAGTGTGTGAGAGATGTGTGTGTGTGTGTGTGTGTTTGTGGGTGTGTGTGGTGTGTGTGGTGGTGTGTGTGTGTGTGTGTGTGTGGTGTTGTGTGTGAGGTTGGTGTGTATGTGTGTGTGTGTAGGTGGTGTGTGTGTGTGTGTGTGTGTGCGGCTGTGTGCTGAGGTGTGTGTGTGTGTGTGGTGCGCCTCGAGTGTGTGTGAGGTGTGTGGTGTGGCTGCTCGCGAGTGTGGTGTGAGTGTGTTGTGTGCTCTCGAGTGTGTGTGAGGTGTGTGTGTGTGCTCTCGAGTGGTGTGAGTGTTTGGTCGTGGTGCTCTGTCGAGTGTGTGTGAGGTGTGTGCTGTGTGCTGCTCCATATCGAGTGTGTGTGAGGTGTGTGTGTGTGCTCTCGAGAGTGTGTTGACGGTGTGTTTGTGTGCTCTCGAGTGTGTGTGGTGTGTGTGTGTGCGCTCGAGTGTGTGTGAGATGATGTGTGTGTGATATCGAGAGTGTGTGAGAGAGGTGCGTCTCGAGTGTGTGCTGTGTAGGTGCTGTGCTGTTTTCGCGAGTGTGGTGTGGGTGTGTGTGTGTGCGTCGTGTGTGTGTGTGTGTGTCTGGTGATTTGTGTGTGATGTGTGAGGTGTGTGTGTGGAGTTTGTGTGTGTATGTGTGTGATGTGTGTGATGATGTGGGTGAGGTGTGTGTGTAGTAGTGTGAGGTGTTGTGGGTGTGTGTGAGGTGTGTGGGTGTGTGTGCTGTCGAGTGTTTGTGTGGTATGTAGTGTGCTCTCGAGGTGTGTGTATGTGTGTGTGTGCTGTCGAGGTGTGTGTGAGATGTGTGTGTGTGCTCTCGAGGTGCATATCGTGAACGGTCAGGAGCAAGGACCACTCTTTCTTTCTCTCGTTTTGGTTCCATGTTTGAAGGGGAAGCGCGACATTGCTGAGAGGAGCTGCGCGCGCGCGGTGGAGCGGGGAGCATGTATGAACCCTGGCAGTGTGTTCACTTGGTGGCACAATGCCCTAAACACACCCGTGTACCAGAGTCAATCATGTCAAGCTCTTTGAAGGCTGTTCTTCTCATCTACAATTCAATCGGGACGGTCCTCATCCGCCTGACTTAACTCTCCTCGCGCCGAAGGGGTGCCCGCCGCAGAAGAACGAGAGATCGCAGGCCGCGTCAGCACGCCGGACAGAAGCAGAGGATCACGGGAACAAGCAGCGCGCGAGCAGGAGGTCAGGGTCAATGTCAGAAGACGCAGCGGCACCTCCAACAAACGTGCAAGCAGCCGCGGACCGCAGATGCCAGACTCCTCTCCTACTCTTCCACTCTCCTCTTCCCCCTCCGCCGACTCCCTCGTCCTCTCTCCCTCTCTAACTATTCCACTCCTCCTCCTCCTCTCCTCCCTCCTCCTCCTCCTCTCTCCTCCTCTTCCCTCCTCCTCTTCCCTCCCTCCTTCCCTCCTCTTGTCCTCCTTCCTCCTCCTCCTCTCCTCTTCCTCCATCCATCTCAGCATGGAGTGTCACACACTTGGACTGGTCCTCGTGTGTCTCTGAATGTGACGTGTGTTCTTTATCCTTTCTGGCACATGTTTTACATAGTCATCCATTCTCTGTGACAAGATGTCACCTTACAACGACGATAGCAGAATGTCGGCATCCACAAGATTCTCTCCATGGTTCCATGTTTCTCTATGTTTCTGGTGTTCAAGAACACTGGCATTACACGGTGGGTGTTTCCACATCTCAGATCTCTGTCACGGTGGAATGAGAGAAATATCTCAGCTCCAGTGCAAAGGTGAGTTTAAACAAATAGGGAATCGAACCACAGTCCACAACAATCCTTAAGTCTTCCATCGGACCAATGCCATCATAGTCCAAGACTAAATGGCTATAACTCCACTCCAAATGTCAGGAACTCGTTTTTTCCAGCCCTTGCCTGCATGGATGTGTCGCCATCTAGTGGTTACATATGGTCATGACATGGTTAAACAGCATCCTCGCGTGGTGGCAGATCCATCCATCCTTACACTGGGAAACTCTAGACAGAGAAATGATCTGCAGTCAAACCTCTCAAATCAGAGAGATTACTACAGATTACAGATGATACAGATCCCACACTATCAGCCGGTGGAGTACTGCACTACTCTGCCACCTGCAGGCCAAAACAGACTCTCAATATGGGGGAGGAGCTCTCTGGGGAAGGTGTGGGCATATGGAGTGTATGTGTGGATGAGTTGAGAGGCAGTGGAGGAGCGAGATAGCAGGAGGAGGGGGAGACGAGGAGTGAGGGTGGGAGACAGCGGAGGAGGGCGGGAGATAGGAGAGGGGGAGATAGACGAGGAGAGAGACGCAGAGAAGGAGGGAGATAGAGGAGGAGGGGGGAGAGAGAGGACGAGGGGGAGAATAGAGGAGGAGAAGAGGAGGGGAGTGGGAGATAGAGGAGGAGGGGGGAGACAGAGGAGGGGAGGGGGGACGCGACAGAGGAGGAGAGGGAGATAGAGGAGGAGGAGAGGGAGATGCGAGGAGGGATGGGAGGGGGAGATAGAGGAGGGAGGAGGAGAAGAGAAGGAGGGGGGAGACAGGAGAAGGAGGGGGAGATAGAGGAGGAGGGGGAGAGCTAGGAGGAGGGGAGATAGAGGAGGAGAAGAGGAGGAGGGGGAGGAATGTGTTTTTTTTGGATAGAGGAGGAGGGGGGATGACAGAGGAGGAGGGGGGGATGACAGGGAGGAGGAGGGGGCGGACAAAGCAGGAGGGGGGAGACAAAGCAGGCGGGAAGGAGAAGAGGCGGAGGGGGAGAGGGAGATAGAGGGGAGGAGGGGGGACAGAGAAGGAGGGGGGAGAGAGGGAGAGAGGAGCGAGGGGGGAGACAGAGGAGGAGGGGGGAGACAGCGAAGGAGGGGGGAGACAGAGGAGGAGGGGGAGATAGAGGACGGAGGGGGGGAAGACACGAGGATGGGGGGAGGACGAGGGAGGGGGGGAGAGTAGAGGAGGAGGGGGGAGAAAAAGGAAGGAGGGGGCGGACAGAGGCAGGATGGGGGGAGACAGAGGCAGGAGGGGGGAGGACAGGGAGACAGAGGAGGATGCGGGGAGATTAGAGGAGGGGAGGGGGGAAAGGGAGGAGGAGGGGGAGGGGCGATAGAGGGGAGGAGGGGCGAAGAGGAGGAGGGGGGGAAAGGGAGGAGGAGGGGGGAGACAGGAGAAGGAGGGGGGAGACAGAGAAGGAGGGGAGCACAGAGGAGGAGGAGGGAGACAGAGGAGGAGGGGGAGATAGAGAAGGAAGGGGGAGAAAGACGAGGAGGGAGACAGAGGAGGAGGGGGGAGAAAGAGTAGGAGGGGGGGAGAGGGGACAGAGGAGGAGGTGGGCAGAACAGAGGAGGAGGGGAGATAGAGGAGGAGGGGGGTGACAAGGAGGAGGGGGATAGAGAAAGAATCGGGGAGAACAGAGGAGAGGGTGGAGACAGAGACGGAGGGGTGAGACAGCGGAGGAGGGGGAGACGAGAGAGAGAGGGGGAGACAGAGAGAGGATGGGGCGAGACAGAGAGGAGCGACCTAGAGAAGGAGAGGGAGATACGAGGAGGAGGGGGAGACCAGAGGAGGAGGGGGAGACAGAGAGGAGGGGGAGACAGAGGGGAGGGTGGTCAGACCAGAGGAGGAGGGGGAGACAGAGGCGAGACAGAATCGAGGACGAGGGCGGAGACAGGAAGGAGACGCGAGCAGGAGGAGAGACGAGGAGGAGGGGAGACAGCAGGAGAGGGGGACGAAGACGGAGAGGGGGAGACTAGAGGAGGAGGGGAGTATACAGACGGAGGAGGCGAGACAGAGGAGGAGGGGGGAGATAGAGGAGGAGGGGAGACGAGAACGGAGGCGGGAGGGACAGCGGAGAGAGCGTAGAGGAGGAGCGAGACGAGGAGGAGGGGGAGACTAGAGGAGGGACAGGGAGATCGAGAGAGGAGGGGGAGACAGAGGAGAGCGACAGCGACGGCGAGGGGAGACACGAGGAGGAGCAGAGGAAGAGGTGGGAGACGCGAGGAGTGAGAGATAGCGAGGAGGAGAGAAGGAGAGGAGAGAGAGAGAGAGAGGAGGGGGAGCCGAGGAGGAGAGGAGACAGCAGGAGGAGGAGGGGAACAGCAGAGGAGGGGAGCACAGAGGAGGAGAGACAGAGGACGGAGGTGCGAGACAGAGGAGAGGGGAGAACAGAGGAGGAGGGGCGACGACGAGGAGGAGGGGACGACGAGGAGGAGAGACAGAGAAGGAGAGACGAGGCAGTGAGGGGGAGACGACGCAGTAGGAGGAGAGCAGAGGAGGACGCGGGGAGACTAGAGAGGAGGGGGGAGACGAGAGGAGGGGGAGACGAGAGATGAGGAGGGCGAGACAGAGAGGAGGAGAGACAGAGAGGAGAGACAGAGGAGGAGGGGGGAGACGAGAGGAGTGTGAGACAGAGGAGGAGGGGCGGAGACGAGATGGAGGAGATAGAGGAGAGCGGGGCGAGAGGAGAGGAGGATGCGGGGAGAAGGCGTAGACTCAGACGGAGTGTAGGTGATGAAGGAAGGATGAGTACGAGAAGATGATTCGAGTTCTTGTGACTGGATGAGTGATGTGGCTGTGAGGCGGAGAGGACTGGGACGACCAGGGGAAGGAGGATGGGCGTTGAAAAGTTTGAGAGAAGGTAGAAGTGTGGACCCAGAGGTGGAGACATATCAGATGAATCTTGCAGCAGTCTAGCACAGCAGATCACAGCAGCCTTCTGTTCTCCTCTCATACTCATAGGTCACTGTGAGCTGTATCCATACGGCTGGACACCACCTCTCCCTCATAACTCCCTCCCTCCCTCCCTCACACTCTCACATCCTCCCTCCTCCCTCCTCCATCCATCCCGTCTCGCTCTCTCTCCTCTCTCGTCTCCTCTCATCTGTCTCTCTCTCTGACTCTCTCTCTCCTCCATCTCTATCTCTCCTCTCCTCTCTCTCTCTGTCTCTCTCTCTCTGTCTCTCTCTGTATCTCGTCCCTCTCTCTCTCTCTGGCTCTCTGTCCCTCTCTCTCTCTCTCTCTGACTGCTGCATCGTGGATCAGAGACAGCAGGGTATGACCAAGCAGCTGTGTCTGTCATTGCGTTTCAGCCTCTCTCTGGCCCTTTGTGGGGTAAACAAAAGCGAGCAGTAAACAATAACAAATTATGAAAGACAGAGAGGTTTATTGACTGCAGGGAGGTTACAGTTACATCTTAAGTCATTGAACGTTTATAGTTCACTTTAAATATTTTCTATTAAAAATTAAAAAATAAAAGTAGGAATAAAAAGTTACCAAAAAATACTATTACTTTTTGGTGTTGTGTTGTGGGAAAAAGGTTTCGAAAAAAAGTTTCGAAAGGTTAAAAAAATATTTTCGAAAAAAAGTTTCACTAAAAAAGGGTGAAAATGATGAGTAGGCCTACTGATGAGGACTCTACTATACTTTACTATACTCTACTGTACTCTACTATACTCTACTGTAGCCTTCTCTGCTCTGCTACTCTGTTTTAGGCGTCGCTGTTTCCTGTCCTCTCTCCTTTCACTGTGCGTGAAAAAACGTTTAGAAAAAAGTTTAGAAAGGTTTTAAGAAAATTCGGGAAAAACTCCAAGTTAAAAACACTTTTGTTGTCATGTTGTGTGTGTGTCACCCACGGCCATATATGACGAGAGATTAGCGAAATTGGCGGTGTCAAAAAGGATTCCTGGCGAATGCTCTGTGTCTAACTTGAGTGAAGGATGCGTGTACTAACCCATCTCTGCAAAAGTTGTCTTTATATTTGTCCCTCTTGCATGTCTGACCTGTTGAGTGTATGCTGCCACCGAGTGGTGTGTAACAGTGATACTACCTTACAGATGAGAAGGGCAGAATCTATCGCTCCCCCTGTGGAAGAGGTTAGAGTTATGAAAGAGTCTGAAACAATGCGACATTATACCCTCCTTCATTCGTTTCTACGTTTCGGTCTTGTTTCCATAGAGATGCTTGTTTCCTGCCCCGTTTCCAGCTTTTTGTCTCATTTCCTGTTTCCTGTCTTTCTGTTTCCTGTTCTGTTTCCTACTATTTCCTGTTCTGTTTCCTACTATTTCCTACCAGGGCCGAGTTTGGGGATTTGAAAGCCTGCTCGCTGTGCTTTTGGTAAACGGTTGCCTTGGATACGGACAGGTGCATTCCATCTTGCATCCCCGAGGGGGTGTGGCAAGACAAATGGGTTTGAGAGTAATGACGTACCCACCCCCCAACTCCCAGCCGACTTCTGTTGCTGAGATACGCGGCCGAGAGACAAGAAACATCCTGTAAGAACAGCCTATATTGTGATGTTCTATCTAGAACAACTACGATGTTCTATCTAGAACCTCTGTTCCACTTCTGCTACTGTAAACTGGGAGCCTAAGTGGAGTGTTTGAAGAGACGTGGACAACTAGGCAATTTCACCCTGGGGAATAAAGTGCTACTGACAGTACTGTACTTAGCTCTATTCTACTCTGCCATACTCACACTATCTCTGCTCTCCCGTACTCAACGGTCTCTACTCCAAAGAGGAAAAGGGTGACATTAAAGCTGCAAGCAGAATCGAGCCGGTGGTCCAAGCAAAACAGCGGCCTTCTAACTAGCGGCCTGCTAAGTAGCGGCCTGCTAACCCAGCGGCCTGCTAACTAGCGGCCTTCTAACTAGCGGCCTGCTAAGTAGCGGCCTGCTAACTACCGGCCTGCTAACTAGCGGCCTTCTAACTAGCGGCCTGCTAAGTAGCGGCCTGCTACCCAGCGGCCTGCTAACTACCGGCCTGCTAACTAGCGGCCTTCTAACTAGCGGCCTGCTAAGTAGCGGCCTGCTACCTAGCGGCCTGCTAACTACCGGCCTGCTAACTAGCGGCCTGCTAACTAGCGGCCTGCTAACTAGCGGCCTGCTAACTAGACCAAGAAGACTCCACTCCAGGTTCAGTTGAAGTAGACGAGTTTTTATTAATGATAATAATGATGATGATGAAGATGATGATAATATTAATAATTAGTCATAATTATAATAACGTTAATGTCGTAATAAATAGAGCTCTTCGTCTGAAGCACTTGAGAGAAGCATACAGAAAGAGAACAGAAAAAAACCACCAAGGGTTAGAGAGGGAGGGAGAGAGGGAGAAGAGATGGAGGGGGAGAGGGAAGAGGAGAAGAAAACAGGTTCGCTAGACTTTCACCTTTCCATTAATCACTTTTTAAATGTTTTAAACGTTTTTTTTTACTTTATATAACTCGGAACATTTACAAAAAAGGATAGAGAGATTAGATAATTTTTTAAAAATCCTTATAAATAAATGTGTCATTATAGAACAAAATACAAGATTTGGGGAGTCAAAGAGGGAAGGGGTGGGGTTTAGGGGCCGAAGGGGGAGGGGGATTTTATGTACAGTACACGAGGAATAAAAAAGAGGGTGCTTTCACACTAGAGGGAGTCATCCTGAAAGTGTCACAACTCAAGCAGCTGTGCTCAGGACTGGAAGATCAGGACGTGGTACAGGCCTGCAGGAGGACAAGGGATTCAAATCAAACATACCCTCCCACTCCCAGGAGTATTCAAATCAAACACACCCTCCCACTCCTAGGAGTAGTGGACATCTTAACCAGAGGCAAACCGCCCTACGTCTCTCCTTACGGGCCAGAACCTGGAAGGAACAATCTCTCTCTCTTCAGCTAACAAGACCTCACTGTGTGGAAAGATGGGATGTGGTGATGATAGTGTGGTTTAGTGTCTAGCTTGATGGAACACGTTTTAATTCAGTAAGAAGGGCCCTGATTTTCAGTGCTCTGAAGTGGTTCGACTAGGCTGAGGCTAAAGCGTATGGATACTGTACAGTACAACAATATATCATCTTGAAGAGTTACTGATGGCTTCTGTCTACAGTTGTGTCAGGAGTTATGGTTATAGTGTTGGTCCACGGTGGGACTGAGTGTTCCAGAGAGGATTTATCACCCAGTCAGTAAAGTGAGTTTATATTTAGTATCCAGACTAACCCCAATCCCAAACCATAACCTCTAATCCCCTTAGAACCAAGCCTTCCACACGCAGAACCATGAACGTTCTAACCTCCGAGTTGTGCTTCGTCTTTAGAACAGCAACAGAATGCATGTTCTCCCTCTTTCTCTCTCTGTTATCCTCTTAAACCACAGTGAAATCTATAGCGTTGGTGAGACCAAGTGTGTGTTTGGCGTTTCTAAGTGCAGTGTACGTTGAGCGTGTGTATACAAGCTAAGAGTGTGTGTGTAGAAGCTAAGAGAGTGTGTGTGTGTGTGTGTGTGTGAAGTAAGAGGTGTGTGTGTGTGTGTGTGTGTGTAGAAGCTAAGAGGTGTGTGTGTGTGTGTGTGTGTGTGTGTGTAGAAGCTAAGAGGTGTGTGTGTGTGTGTGTGTGGACTAGAAGAGAGACGACTACAGTGTTGGAGACACACACTCAGAGCTCCTCACTTAACAAACGTCAGCCTGTAGTCGTCGTGACGATGCAGAGGGGAATCTATCCTACAGAATCTAGGTCACATCCATACTCATCAGGTTTGTCTCCATATCTCTCTCGTTCTCTCTCGCCCTCGCTCTCTACCCTCTGTTGATCAAAGACCTTGTAGCCTGACTGCTTAACACTCTCACTCTGGTTAAAGAGTGAGGGGAAATAGAGATCAAGATTCCCTCTGACATGTGGAGCAGCTAGTTCTCCTCAGCCTGCTGTCACGACGGGGTCGATGGGGCTGGAGGTGAGAAGCTTCTGGAAGGAGAGGGTTAGCTGCAGGAGAGGGTTAGCTGGAGGAGAGGGTTAGCTGCAGGAGAGGGTTAGCTGCAGGAGAGGGTTAGCTGCAGGAGAGGGTTAGCTGCAGGAGAGGGTTAGCTGCAGGAGAGGGTTAGCTGCAGGGGAGGGTTAGCTGCAGGAGAGGGTTAGCTGCAGGAGAGGGTTAGCTGGAGGAGAGGGTTAGCTGCAGGAGAGGGTTAGCTGCAGGAGAGGGTTAGCTGCAGGAGAGGGTTAGCTGCAGGAGAGGGTTAGCTGCAGGAGAGGGTTAGCTGCAGGAGAGGGTTAGCTGCAGGAGAGGGTTAGCTGCAGGAGAGGGTTAGCTGCAGGAGAGGGTTAGCTGCAGGAGAGGTAGATGCTGAGGGAAACTCAACACACTGTTTTAACCGTGATGGATGCCAAAAAGAGTGTGACGGGAGTGTGATGTGTGTGGTGGTTTTTCTTAATCTAGCTGTCATAAAAAGTGTATTTAAGGTTTACGCGTGGTGTGTGTGTGTGTCTCTATGAGTTTCTATTGGGGGGGAAGAGGGATGGAAGGTGAGAGGAGGTCAGTTCACACTATCACCATCACACTTTCAATCATAGAACACTTGATCACATCTCAGTCTGTAACAGGGGTGTACTTCAGGTCGGAGGGGAAGGGGGGGGGGATCTATATTCTGGATCTGAGGACAACAATATGTTTTTGCCCCCCACTCCCTCCTTTACAACAGGCTCCCTGATACCCCCACAGCCCATAGAATAGATATGTATATATATTTATATACAGATAAAAATAATACATTGTTGTTGGACAACCTAGACATTTAAAATACATTCAAGAACTTAACCAACATTCTTGTTTTTAACACCTAATGTAATCCAGGGTCATTCCTGGGGGAAAAAAAGGAACTTTGCTTCACCTACAATGAGAAAAGACAAAAGAAAACTTGTTTCTTCTTTAAAAGTTTTTCAGTGCTGCAAAAAATCACACAAATAAATATTCTCAGAATACACCGACAGAAAAACAAAAAAATACATTTTGTTAATTTCAACATTTTCAGCCTTCAACCCTTATATAAACAGTGGTGGGCGTTACATTAATGCTCCTATAGTGTTTATCAAGCGACATACTAGTCCATATGCCTGTGTTTTGGTTATGCACCTTGCTGGCGTATTACAAATTGATTATTGGATTACAATTCACATGGAGCTTGTTACATGGGGACATGGTTGGATGTAAATCTCCAGTGTGGGACAGAGGCATAGAACAAGCGCACCCTAATCCACCCACACGGGCGTAGAACAAGCGCACCCCAATGCACCCACACCCGAGATTGAGAGGATTCAGTCCAACAGAGCAGAGGCCTGGGGCCCGACAAGGTCAAGCGGTCATTGGTCGATCTCTCTGGCGTCCCTCCAATCAGAGAGCTCTGCTGGGACTTGGGCAGGAAGTAGGTGTGAGGGAAAAGATGGGAGCTGGGCTGTGATTGGCTGAGACGGGTGTCTGAACTGTAGACCAAATGCTGCCGATATGTCAGGAAGTAGGTAACAGTGCTAACTGCTTTACAGGAAGCCGGCTTGCGATACTGCCACAGGAAGTAGAGCAGCAGCATCAGCCAATAGGAGGAAGTCAGGAAGGAAGAAAGGAAATTCCCGACCAATGAGGAGCACACAAAGCCGAAATGTCAAGAACTCCATCGGAAAATTCTATACCGATCAGGAAGTGGAGAGATAGGTAAACAAGTGCTTCTTCCTGCTGTGGATGCGGACTCCTCACGGTCGGCTTGCTTTTCCTCTATGTACATTGAATCGACTACTCAGGTCTAACTATTTATCTATTTATTTAGTTATCTATCTATCTATGTATCTATCTCTCTGTGTGAAGCAGTGTGCCATATAAAGAGCAATCCTTCCTCTATCCTTGCTGCATATCACAATATCCACTATGTATCTCACTACTTACAAAAACATAAAAACAGATTTGTACATATATTTATATACCGTTTTATACACACTTTTAACTGTTATAAATCACAAAAGTATAGAAAAATAAAATGTTTTATAATAAGGGGAAGCTTCTTTCTCTCTCTTTTTTTTCTTTTTTTTTCTTTTTCCCGGCCCGTCGAAGGTGGAGTCCATCTTCCTCCGATCCGGGCATCCACCATCCTCACTCGCCTCGGTCCAGCCACTCCCTCTCTCCTCCTCCACCCTCTCTCCTCCTCCTCCCTCTCTTCTCCACCCTCTCTCCTCCCTCTCTCCTGCTTCTCGTTCAGTTGTCGTCTCAAGGCGAAGCCCTCCTCCGCTGATGTGTCCGTTGGGCCTGAGGTCCGACGCTCAGGGGTCCTTACTGCAGACAGACAGGCAGACACAGACAAACAGGTTAGTATGCAGAGCAGAGGTACAGACATACAGGCAGACAGACAGGTTAGTGTGAAGACGGACAGACAGGTTAGTATGCAGAGGGACAGACAGGCACAGACACTGGAGTGTAGAGTGACAGACAGAACAAAGATAGAGACAGGGGAGACAGAAAGAGACAGACAGAGACAGATCTAAGAGCATTAGAAGAGTGAGACAAGTCACAGGGTTCAAAGTTAACGTAGATGAAATCCTGTCCCTGTGCCAGCTAAATGTCACCATTTCTACATTTCCAACAAAGCTTTGTTAACATGGAGGTTCATTCATATTCATGAGTACGCTAGGAACACCAGATACATGATATAAAAGTAATCTTCCAACCGTCTGAACAACAAAGAACTGAAAACAAACGAAAAGAAAGAAAAATAAGAAATTACAACGCGTGAAAAGTAAAAGAGGATTTCGTTTTCCCTCTCTGTTTGAGTGGAAGTGGGGTTTAACTCAGGTCAAACACTGACGGATTGATGTCAAAACTCACAATTAAGAGGCATCCATCAGAAAAAGAAGTGTACATTTGGAGAAATAAAGAGGCCTTCTCCTTTCTTCCTGTCGCTTCCATCGCACGGCTGAACGTCAGGAAGTATGAAAAGAGGTTCTTCTCTTTGATGAAGGGAGAGAGAGAGAGACACTGCACTTGAGCTGAGGAAAAGAGAGAGAGGGAGACTGACACTGTGTCAGACTCAGACCAGAGCGGAGGGAGGGGAGTGCGGGGGGAGAGATAGAAAGAAGGGAGGAGGGGGGGGGGAAGGAAATCGAGAAAGAGAGAAAAAACTGAATAATGAGAGAGGAGAGAGAGGAAGAGAAAAAGACAGAAAGCTAGAGACACAAAGTAGCAGAGAAGGCGTTAAGAAACAGGAACAAAAAAGAGATCGAGACCAAAAGAATGGAAGAAGAAGAAAATGGAGTGAGAGAAGAAGGGAAGCCACGGGAGAGAGGGAGGAGAGAAAGCGAGTGTCCTGGGACGCTGGTCCTGCCAGTCGCTCTCTGAATCAGAGACAGCTTCAGCTGCAGCTCTGGGGTTCAGAGAAGGAGACGGCTTTTAATCCCAACACATCTTTGGAGTATTTCTTTCCTCCCCCCTCCACTCCTCTCCTCCACTCCTCTCCTCCACCCCCCTGCTCCCCCTCCACCCCTCCTTCATCCCCCTTCTCTCGCCCTCCTTTCCTACCCCGAGAGGAATGCAGACGAAAGAAGAGCTCGTGACTCTCTCTCCCTCTCTCCCTTTAGTCTACTCCTCTTCTCCCGTCCCCTTCGTTCGCCCCATCCTCCGCTCTCTCTTTACCTATGTCCTTATACCTCCCCCCTGCTCTCCACCCATCTCTCTCTCCCTCTCTCCATCTGTCTCTCTCTTTCTCACTGCTCCTCTCTCTCCTCCTCCATCTTCCTCTCTCTCTCTCCCTCATCTGTCTCTCCTTAACGGTGTGGGCAGGTCTCCTCTCTTCCTCCCTGGCTCTCCGAGGGAGGCCCAGAGGGGCCCGGCTGAACACAAATACCCCCTCCCTGGGCTCCTAGGGCCCGACACCTCTGCAGAGAGAGAGAGAGAGAGCAGTGTAGAGAGCAAGAGAGGAGAGAGAGAGAGAGAGATGTGAGTGAGGGGGGGAGAGAGAGAGAGAGAGAGAGAGAGAGAGAGAGAGAGAGGAGGAGGAAGAGGAAGAGGGAGGAGAGAGAGGAGCAAGAGAGAGAGAAAACCCCTATAGCTGCAGAGCTACATATAGATCTGCCTGACCTGGAGCCTGGAACATACAGCACATGTGCAAATGCAGAGACATGGATATTAATCATATCATTTTATTATTCACACGGGTGGAGTAAGGGGGAGGGGCCTGGGGAGAGGGGAGGGGTAGAGAGAGGAGCCTGTCTAGAAGGGGGCGTGGTCTGATATAGGAAAGATGAGTAGGCTGAGGAGAGGAGGCTCATGGGAAGGGGTGCGGGGCCAAGGAAGAGGGGAGGGGTCTAACATTGAGAGCAGCAGGAGCCTATGGAGAGGGGGTGAGGTCGGGATTGGCCAATAGGGAGAAGGGAGGAGGCCAGGGGTGAGGTCGGGATTGGCCAATAGGGAGAAGGGAGAAGGCCAGAAAGGGGAGGATCCTATGTCTTGGATGCGGGGAGGGGGGAGGGGGGGAGGGGGGGGGTACCTGGTACCTGTGTCCTCTACACCTGGAGGGCTCGTTAGGTCAGATGGTTAACAGAACAGTAGTGAGACATGCACAGTAAGAACAGATGTCGTCGTCTTATATAACCGCTTTATTCTGACACTCAAAACAACAAGTTACCTAGATATGTCCCATACACTGACAACAAAGTAATGTATGATTGAAAAACAAAACAAATATTTTACAAAAAAAAACTTTACCAGTAAAATGAACAAAGCAAAAAATAATTTACACTTTCCAGACGATATATTCTTTTTAAGAAATAACATACAGTTCAAGAAATGAGTTCAGTTGAAAATACACAGGTAAAACAACTAGCTATACCGTATGAATACATATGAAACAGTTAATTAGAGAATTGGTAATATATGTGTGTATATACATGTTCGTATTTATTTACAGGTACTGTTAACATTTTCTAATATTTTTTTTGCTTAATTTTCTTTTCTTCGCTTTAAATATTTTATAATGGACCAATAGGTACAAAGCCAGCTGTCAATGTTTTTAGGACATCTGTGGACAA
The DNA here is from genome assembly GCA_903064625.1 of Mallotus villosus. NCBI lineage: Eukaryota > Metazoa > Chordata > Actinopteri > Osmeriformes > Salangidae > Mallotus > Mallotus villosus. The sequence goes on along the minus strand of CAEFZP010001968.1, from coordinate 9,910 downwards.
TAACATGATAGTAAACTCTATCACTGATGCTGTACAAACTGATACAGAAAGACCTCTAAACACTAGCAAAAGACCATGGAAATGTTGTAATAAGGACTCATGTTATACTCTTACTCGAGTGATATCAATAATCAATCAATAATGTAGCTCTCTAAGAACGTCTAAAGATGTGCTAAGTAATAGAATAATAATAAAAAAACTAAACATAGTCGTTAATAGTAGAAATACATTAATGTTGCATCTTGACCTTATACTTTCGGTCTTTACATAATAAAACATTTCGTACACTTATAATATCTAATAACTATTTACATGTCATTTATATATATATTTGAAGTTTTTTTGTGTGTGTTTTGTTTTGACATCTAAGCTTTGTTAAGTTGACCGTCTACCAATGCAATAGGGAGATCATGGGATCAGACACGGCACCTTTCTAATGACTGTACTCCGCACCTCTGGTGACAGCACTGCCCTGGGCCTCATGAGGGCACTGACCCGCATAGGGGGAGGGACCAGCTCGGTGGTTAGGGAACTTGACGTCAGATTGTGATATCCCCCCTTTGCTGCTAGGGATAGAAGCCTCTGTGTGAATATATCATCATATATATTAGTGTCATTAGTGGGAGTCAGGTGGCTGAGCGGTTAGGGAATCGGGCTAGTAATCCGAAGGTTGCTGGTACGATTCCCGGACGTGCAAAATGACGTTGTGTCCTTGGGCAAGGCACTTCACCCTACTTGCCTCGGGGGAATGTCCCTGTACTACTGTAGGTCGCTCTGGATAAGAGCGTCTGCTAAATGTAATGTAAATGTAAATGTCATTACTGTAATGATGATTATGTTATGGACTACTCTCATCTGACGATTCAGTAGATCACTGATAAAGGTCTTTGGGGGCCAACTGCAACCGTAAATAGAAACCATATTTGGGGAGTTATTTACGGAGCTTTATCTAGACTAGTTAGTCTCTGTAGTCATAGGAGTTGACTATGTTATAAACTCATAGTTTCTGTAGTGTATTGGCATGTCACTTTGGATTAAATTGCCTGCTGAATGAATGGAATGTAACTGTAATGTAAATGTTGTCTACGGTTACGGGACAACAAGGCAGCCTGTCAGTTCCAGGTTCTGTTGCCGGGGACAACACACAGATTGTCTTCCTTCCAGAGGAAGTACCAGCACCCACTCTCATAAACTGAGACGCATACTCATTAAGAAATCTCGTTAAGCATCCTCGTTAAGCTCGTTAATGACTAGTCTATACCTATAACGAACAGGTGTGTTCAAATAAACAGTCCCTTTGAACTTCACCAGCTCCAGAGTCCAATTAAGCGTTTCTATTGGCTAGACAGTTGAAGAAGCACTCTTTATAAACCATTTGAACCAACAGTGGCGGATAGACGGCACTAAATAAAGGCTGGCTGGCGTCATTACAGATCAGGAGGCCTTGAGAGATGTGCAATTCAAAGCTGCGAGTTTCTCTTTGACGGGAGAAAGGGTTGGGGGAGGGGGGAGTGTGTATCGGTGTGTGTGTAGTGGTGTGTGTGATGTGTTGTTCGCTAGCTGCCAATGGAGGAAGTGTCTCAAGTCTTCAAACACCGAGGACTTTCTACAGGACTTCCAGATATGCTAATTAGCCCTATCTGGGTAATTGACTTGACGGAGTGATGTCATGGTAGACTACTGATGCTATTCTCTAGAGGACTTCTGTTACATCTCCAGTTGCATGCTGGGAAGTTGGAGTACAGTCGCTTAGAAAAGTTTCAGTGTCGGCGTGTAAACAGTAAACAAATGCAAGCACGTGTTTGCACTCTATATCTCTCTCTCCCTTTTTCTCCCTCTCTTTTGCTAATTCTCTCTCTTTTCTTCTCTTCCTTTGTCTCTCCCTCACACATGTCCGAAAACAAAAAAAGATTGATCACATGACCCACTGGGTCCTTTTAGTGTGACACAGAGTAGCATGCGTGTAAATATCCCTCGATCATCCTCCCCACACACACCTCACCAGCGACACCCTCCCCACACACACCTCACCAGCGACACCCTCCCCACACACACCTCACCAGCGACACCCACAGACGCCCTGCCACGCCCTCACATACAGTCTCAATAACATCACAAGCTTTTGTCCCCATAGAAAATTTTACACCTCGTAGTAATATCAATGTACAAAAGGAAGAACATCTTTTTTCCCCCCACGCATTTCATCGATGCGTAGTTAGGGTTATTATGGTAATACAACATTCACATGTAGCACTTTTACATCTTTGACTAAACAGAACTACTTGGATATGATGTTTATAGAAATATGCCACATCTTCAAATATACACTTTCAAATGATATAAACAAATACTTAAAGTGCAACATATACAGAACTGAGGTTAGTGATTAGGTCAGAGTTTGTGTTTTTGTATAGTTTAGTATTCATTATATATGCACTTGCACAGATAATATATGTTTAACTGACATTAACTGACATCAGTTTGTACATCGTGTTGTTTTGTTATAGCGGCCAATGCAGCGACGCACTTCCACTTAGTAACCAATCACGTGTCTGTCTGGGTACGTGTGGCTTGTCGTGCGTGTAAACAATGTACTTGCCCTTAGGTGTGGTATATGTACAGTAACAATACTAGTTACACAACTTCTCCTCTCAATCTCTTTATTGTCATAACACGCACGCACACACACACGCTCGCACACACACACACACACGCACACACACACTATGCTGCTTTCACCAGTATTGGTTTATCAATGTAGAACTCAGCTGGCTGTGATGCATGTAACTCCCCTTGTGTCTGAGGAAGAAGACGGGATAATTATGTTTTAGTACAGGCACCAATCAGAGATCACTTCCTGCTCGGAGAATGTCGTTTCCTGCTCACGATACTGTGCCATCTCCATGTATAGTATTTCCAGTCTAGTACCCCTCAAGTCATTTGAGTGTTAAACTATTATGGATACTACAGTGCACTAATGTTAACCGTAAGCTGCTGTTGCGTGAGAGGTGAATGATTCATGTGTCTACAAAGTGTGTCGAGCCCAATCCCTGACAACACGCACACAAAACATTCCATGTCGCTTCAGTATAACATGTTGTTTCTTTCGTTCACATGAAACCTTTGCGTGTAACACATCTGTCGCTTGACAACACACGTGTCGGTGATTGGTGGGGTGATGAGTGCACTGCTCAGTCCAGTGTGACCTTTGACCTTTGAAGCCTCACATTGCATGCGTCCCCGACAACACAGGGCATCTTACAGAGCACGTCGACGATGCAGGTCAAACACTTTTATAAACATTCTGCAGCGGGAGCGTCTAGTAAACTGAGAACAAACCGGGCTTGTGCGTGCGTGCGTGCGTGCGTGCGTGTGTGCGTGTGTGTGTGTGTGCGTGCGTGCGTGTGCGTGTGTGTGCGTGTGTGGTGCGTGTGAACCTGTGTGTTATTTAATAACTTTTATCACAATATATATATATGTCGATATTTTTAGGGATGATTCGCTTGGGCTGAGGTGAATTCTCGTTTGCATATTTGTGTCTGAACCCAGCGCGGTGCAGAGTGTTTGGATGCAGGATGTGGGATCGTGGGGAAGCACCTCTGTAAGTGGTGTCTGCCGCTGTTTTTAAACGTCCAGAGATGTGTGATAGGGTGCCAGGGTGTGTTCTCTTTCACCAGAGGACCTCTGCAGCGAACCCCTCAACCCCAACCCCAGTACATGCACTATGCATGCTACAGTATAATAGAGCAGCAACACTACTGGACTGGTACAGCAGGTTTCCACAGCAACCAGTTCGTTCACGCTCATGTGCACGCAATACACAACAATCTCAAGGAAAAAAAGCAACAATTACTTCAAAGCACACACACAAATAATAATAATTTAAATGAAGATTTAAAAAAATGATAGAGGAAGAGACCGATGGTGACATCATTAGGTTGTAAGTTCGATCGGTATTCAGGTTGGTGTCAGGGGTCAGGTATCAGCTGACCAGGAAGTGTTTTGAGACTGATTAAGACCTCCGTGGACGACCAGATTGTTTAGTATTGAATATATACTGTATGAATAATAGATTTTTTTTATTTCTTATTTTTTTTGTTTGTAGGGAGTAATGTCTCTTTTTTCTCTCTCTCTCTCTTGTTCTCTCTCTTTCTGTTTTCGTTTAGTAGGGAGTGAAGCGACTGTACCCTCCTCTGTAAAGGCTAGCCTGCAACATCAAAGATGAAAAGGCACCAATCAGTATCAAGGAGACATCTACCAATCAGTATCAAGGAGACATCTACCAATCAGTATCAAGGAGACAGTTTAGTGGATTTGAATTCTTTTCTCCACACATTTCCTTCCTTTTATAGGTGATAAAACAAACGAAAAAAATGAATTTTGTCCGAATTTTTTTGAAGGGTATGAATTATTATAAATGATTTATTGCTCAAATGTTTATATTCATTTGTGCCAATCTTGCTTTAATTGTGCGCGTGTTGCAGGCAGCAGAGGAACTGGCAACCACGTTTCGCTTTTAAAAACACATTAAATATTTATATAGAAACATAAAATACGATTTCTACAACAATCAGAAGTACACACAACCACCTGGGCACAGACCAGGTGCTGTAGACTAACATTAATTACATTAGAACAACAAATTGGAAAATAGTAGCGCTTGTTTCATGCTATTACAGTGAGGACATGTCCTCGGGGTGAAGACTCGCGAGGGTTGCAAACCGAAGCCACAGATCAGCGAAGAAAACAACTTCAAAGAAGTTTAATCATAATTATCGTCCAGGTCCGTCAGAGGAACCAGCAGGTATAGCTCTATAGCTCTATAGCTCGACTCCAGAGGGTATCGTTGCATAAGGCTAACGGCCTCTCAGTCAAGTTGACAAGTGAGCGCACACACGCGCGCACACACACATGCATACGCGCGCGGCTCTGAGCCACGCTGCAGTTTTTTTTGGACTCAGTCCAAAGCCAGGACCTTCAAAGGCTAAATTCCTCTAATTCTTGGGAAGCCTCGCGCTACAGTTAAACTTTCATCCGTGTGAAACACATTTGCAATTTTTGTTCTTCACGGAAACCAGCAAAGAGAATTTTATGCACCCTCATAGGAATTAATTACAGAAAGGGCTTACATGCCATATATCTTTTTTGTCTATTTCGTGACTAATAATCAAGTATGATTAAAGGATTGAAAACCCTCTCTACAGTTTCCCAGCACAGACTTCACCTAACCAACGCCCACACATACGCCGACACACACACACACACACACACACACACACACACACACACACACACACACACCCGTCCCCATCTCCTCTGCCGTCCTCACACACAACCCCAAGCTCCAGCAAGGTTTTGATACCAGGTTCTTTTAAAATATTGGTTATCAGTTATACGGAAGGAAATACGGAAGAAAAGAAGCACGATAAAAAGTAAAAGTAAAAAATAACAGTATATGTTCAAGCACATTTTTTTTCAAGTAAATGAAGATGTCTCAATTAATGAAAGCTTTTAGCTAGCAGCTGCACCGCTCTAATAATAATAATAATACATTTTATTTATACTTTTATGAACTGTTCGCTTGGTTTAAATGCGTCTGAGAGATACGTTGAGCCCATTTGCCGACCAGACTGACTCTGTCAACCATGCGGGAGAGAGAAGGTTGGACACCAAAACTACAGTCGCTCTCCATCTCTCTTCCCCCCCCTCCTCTCTCTCTGTCTTTTCCTTTCTGAATGTTCGTGTCCCTCGGCACTCCACTGCACGTGTTTGGTGGTCATTAATCTAGAGAGGCTGAGATGCAGGCACGCCTTCAACGCAAGAACAGAACCAGAGAGAAAACGATGTATTTTTCTTTCTGTCTGTCTTTTTCCCCCATTTTATAATTAATTTCGAAAATTGTTATTATTTCTATTTTACTGATAGTGTTATTATTTTCATCTTTGATGTTAGCTGCAAAAGCTAGCTAAAAACCAACATTAACGATTTGACTTCAGTCATTTTGTTAGAAATCTTCACAGGAGAGAATGGGCCGACGTGTTGAGAGTTGAATGAGTGTAGTAGAATTATATTCTATAATGTTGTAGCAGAATAAATAATGTAAAAATGATTAAAAAAATGTCTCAATTTAACCTGCATAGTTCAAGTCCTTAATTTGAATAAACTGTATATTTGAAGAAGAAACCTTCATCGCGCAAACACTGTACGGAGGGCGCCGGGTGTGACTTTATAACAACAAAACAATCAGAACGGGTCATTGCAGTCACTTCATGCCAGCGTGATCCACTTAGCTCGCTAGGGGGCGCCAGAGAGGCCAGATTAACACCACTGAGCACTCACAATACATCGGAGATAACAAACTGGACTACGGATCCTATATATCCTAAAATAAGCCTTTAATAGACGATGTAGATTTGAGCTCCTTACTGTCCAGAATGAATATATATATATAATATATATTTCTGTCTGTTCATTGGTCTTGATCTTGGCAGGCTGTGTGATTGTGAGTGTCATAGTGGTGTGTAAACTGGCCCCTGCTATAGTGACAGGGTGCAGGGGGGCGGGAACAGGAAGTGACATGGTGCAGGTGGGCGGGAACAGGAAGTGACAGGACAGGATGCAGAGGGGACAGGAAGTGAACTCACCATAGTTCCTACGCTGTAGGCGGCTGCTGGACCGATCGTGTGGTGGTAGGGCTCTGCTGTTGCATAGACTCTGCCATAGCTGGAAGGGAGGAGGAGAGGAGAGGAGGAGGAGAAAAGAGGAGGAGGAGAGGAGGAGAGGAGAAAGGGTGATGAGAATAGGAGAGGAGTGAGATAGGATAAGAGAAAACGCAGAGCAGAGAAATAAGAGTAGAGATAAATCTGTTTTCATCAACTCAAAAAGACTGTGGTAATATTACATTTAAACCCGTACTGTGGTAATATTACATTTACAAACCCGTACTGTGGTAATATTACATTCAAACCCGTACTGTGGTAATATTACATTTAAACCCGTACTGTGGTAATATTACATTCAAACCCGTACTGTGGTAATATTACATTTAAACCCGTACCGTGGTAATATTACATTTAAACCCGTACTGTGGTAATATTACATTTAAACCCGTACTGTGGTAATATTACATTTAAACCCGTACCGTGGTAATATTACATTTAAACCCGTACTGTGGTAATATTACATTTAAACCCGTACTGTGGTAATATTACATTTAAACCCGTCCTCTAGTCAGAAGGATGATAGCAGTATGACATGACTGCAATGTGACTTTTCGATTAAAAATAAAATGAAATAAATAAATAACTAGAGTAATTTCATTATTCTTGTGTTGAACGCACAGACCCTAAAGTCAACACTTTCATCTATCTAAAATAATCAATTACCATCCTCTCTCCCTCCTCTCTTCAGGGCCTTTAACATAATACAAGACAGAATGGATGGAGAGGTGAGAGGTGGGTGAATTACTCTCGTCTTTTCATTGTCATATTTATTAGAACAAGGTAATGAAGAGAGGGAGAGAGAGAGAGAGAGGGAGGGAGAGAGAGAGATAGAGGAGAATAGAGAGGGAGAGTGGTGTTTGCAGTGTGCTGGTTCACCAGTTTTTAGTATGGATGCTCTCCATCTCTAAAGAAAAAGAGATGCCGAGCATGACGATCCAGAGAGAGAGACTAGACGAGAGGAACGCTGCGCGTACGTCCTATCGCGACGGTCATCAGCCACGACAGCTCGTAGATCGCCGCTCGCCTTCCATCTCGCTAGCTGTGTCATCTTCCTCTGCTCGTCGGATCGCTGCCTCTCTCTCTGGCTCGTCTCGCTCTCTCTCGTTCCCGCTCTGCTCTCTTTCTCGTGCTCCTCTCTCTTGTGCGCTGTCGCCCGCTCATCTCATTTCTCTCTCTCGTCTTCTCTGCTTCCGTCGCGCTCTCTGCCTCTCGTTCTCGTGCCCTCTCTCTCTCTTCTCGCTCGCGCCTCTTACTCTTGCCTCTCTCGTCGTTATCTCTTCTCGCTCTTTCTCTCGCTCTCGCGTCGCTCGGCCTCTCTGTCTCTCCTCGCTCTCTCTCTCCCGCTCTTTCTCTTCTGGCAGCGCTCAGCTCTGAGATAGAGAGATGAGTGCATCGGGGCTCTTGTTCTGCCCCTCGATCAGCACTGCTCTTCCGTTTCCTTCACATACAGGACAAGACCTTTGTCTCCCCTTGTACATTTACTTCCTCACATCACTGCATTTCTTGATTTACACTCATTTCCCTTCCCCCTCTTTCTCTCTCTCATCTCTCTCTCTCTCTCTTCCTCTCTCTCATCTCCCTTCCTCCCTTTCTCTCTCTCAGTCCCTTCCTCCCTCTTTCTCTCTCTCTCTTCCTTCCTCTTCTCTCTCCTCTCTCTCTACTGCTTTTCCTCTCCCCCCTCTCCTCTCTCTCTCTCTCTCTCTCATCTCTCACTTCTCTCTCTACTCTCCTTCTCTCTCTCTCCTCTCCTCATCCTATCTCGTCTCCTCTCTCTCTCTCTCTCTTTCCCTTCACCCTCGTTCAGCAACAAATTTCCCAATATCGAACAGTCAAACGTTCTGCACCCACGTCATCGAAATCCTCCGAAAAACATCGGTGCGACCAGGCGAAGGAGATACCTTCACTGGCCCCCTTCCGTCGCCTCAGCCTCTATAGATCGGAGCACACAAACCCACCCCACCTCAGCACTAACCCCCGTACCCTCTTCTTCTCCCTACACTCATCGAAGGCCTCAGTCTGACGGCATGCATGCAGAGATAAGGTAACAATACCAGTGCGGAGGCCAGCCGGGGACCCAGGAGAGGAGACCATGGCCACCCGCCCCGGAGGACACCCACACTGGGCCACAAGATACCTTGGCCCCAAACAAGGGGCAACTAGATCCCTGGGGAGGATCAAAACAATGGCCCCTGTCCAATGCGATGCCTGCCGTGACGGTCAGACTAGATCTAACCCTGGAATGGCTCCCCGGGAAGGAGGGGAAGTTTGTAATTGGTCTTTCGGCAGGGTAGTCTCCTCTCTTTTAGGGGCCTGTTTGTCCACGTGGGTACCTGGATTCTTAATAGGTGGAAGCTGAAAACCATTCTAACCAATCAAGGGAATCCGGCTGGAGTTATCCTCTCTCCAATGTCTGCTCACCACTGGCAACAACGGACCGCGCCTCTAGCTCACGCATCCAATCGGGAATATCAAATGAAAGGGTGTTTCCCCTTAGAGTTGATTGGCTCCCTCCTTGCTCCACTATTTGGCTGATTGCTTATGGCTGACTGTCTGTCCATTTGCCCTAACAGTGTTTGTCTGTATCAGAGGGCAGGAGGACCTTTTGGAATTATTATCCCCCTTTGATTACTGTTGTAATGAGAAGGATTTGACTGTTTTGATCCTGTGAGGTGTTTTTGTGAGGTAACTTTGTGGCCTCCTGCCTTGGTGAGCGTGATAAGACAGCAGAGTTAACTACACATCGGAGCTGGGGAATGGATTACAATCACATCTTCCGAGAGCGAGCGAGACATAACATCCTCTCTCGTGGGAAGTCAAGAGAAAAAAGAAAAAAAAGGATCTTTCCATTTATGCTCGCAAATTCTCTCCTTCTTCTTCTCTTCTTCTCTCTCTCCTCTCCTTCTCATCCTCTGTCTTCTCCCCCTCCTCTCCTCTCCCCCTCATCTCATCTCCCCCTCCTCTGCTCCCTCTCTCTACCTCCTCTCTTCTCCATCTGGTACGAGCACGCACACCTGAGCGAATAAGCTCACGAAGGACAGGATTCGAGGTCTTCCCTCGCTCTCTTCTTCAGCCCGCAAGCCATTCATAACACAGTTGATTTACCTCCACCTCCCCCTCTCTCTCTCTCTCTCGTCTCTCCTCTCTCGCTCTCTCTTCCTCTCTGTCTCTGTTCTCTGTCTCTCCTCAAT
>CAEFZP010001966.1:0-14323 GCA_903064625.1 Mallotus villosus | reverse complement strand
CTCTCCTGCAGCCTTGCTGACAAGGCACCAGGCCCAGCTTCACCTTGACTCATTATCATGTTCTCATGTTATCAGCAGCAATAAATATCATATAACACCGGACCCCACGCCCCTGACCCCTGCACAGCAGACTGATAGGACGCAGGTTTCCCTTGGCCTGGGTGTGCGTGGGTGTGTGTGTGTGTGTGTGTGTGTGGGTATGTGTGTGCGTGTGTGTGTGTGTGTGGGTATGTGTGTGCGTGGGTGTGTGTGTGTGTGTGCGTGTGGGCGTGCGTGTGTGTGTGTGTGTGTGTGTGTGAGTGTGGTGTGCGTGGGTGTGTGTGTGCGTGGGGTGTGTGTGTGTGTAGAATGGTGTGAGGGGAGGGGGAGGGGCAATAGAAAAGCATCAAAACTGATCAACTGCTTGCTATGCGCATATTAAATGCGCAGAAACTAATTTCAACACTATATAATATGATACATTGCACACACACACACAACATTCAAATGTGCTACCAGCCTCGACAGCCAGTGGGTGTGGTCAGACTGATGATACTCTCCTTAGCTCTCTCTCCCTCGTCTTTCATCCCCTCTCTCTCAGGCAAGTCGGTTGGCATCGTCACGACGACGCGGGTTCAGCACGCCACACCTGCTGCTACCTACGCCCACAGCGCCAGCCGCAAGTGGTACAGCGACGCAGACATGCCCACCGCTGCCAAGAAAGATGGCTGCCTGGATATCTCCTCCCAGATGCTCAATAACACAGATATAGATGTAGGAATCTGAACTGTGGAACTGTCTGTAGGGTCTAAAGTCAACACCTATCCTTAATCCTTTCCAACCCTTAATGTTTGGAAATTCAACACATTTTGAGCCAAAAACAGTGGAAAAGATCATGAAATGGCAGTGATACTGTAAAATTAAATCAAAAATACTTAGAGGTAGATTCTTCTGTGTGTCTTTCTAAATCTGTGTGTGTCTCTGCTTGTGTGTGTGTGTGTGTCTCTGCTTGTGTGTGTGCTGTGTGTGTGTGTGTGTGTGTGTGTGTCTCTCTGCTTGTGTGTGTGGTGTGTGTGTGTGTGTGTGTGTGTCCAGGTGATCATCGGCGGGGGGAGGAAGTACATGACCCCCAGGGGGAGCGTGGACCCTGAGTACCCCAGAGACACGGCCTCTAGGGGCAGCAGAGAGGACGGGCGCAACCTCATCACAGAGTGGCAGAACATGAAACTGGGGAAGGTGGGCACAGACACACACACACACACCACACCACAGAGACACCACACAACACACACAGACACACACAAGCAGACACACACACACACAAGCAGAGGCACACACACACACACTCACACACACACACACACACAGACACACACACGCACAGACAGACAGACACAGACACACAGACACCACAGACACACACACACACACAGCAAGGCCACACACTCACATACACACACTCATATACACACACCACCCACAGACACACATACACACACAACACACCCACACTCACAGACACACACACACACACACACATACACACACACAGACACTCACACACACACAGACACCACACACACACACACAACACACACACACACACACCACACAGACACACACAACACTCACACCACCACACACACACAACACACAAACACACACCCACAAAATCCACACACACATGACACACTGACAATGACACACATAAACACATACACCTTGTCACAAAAAAACGCCACACTCGAAAACACATCCGAATGGCAGGAGTAACTCTGCTACTACGAAAACAACGTGAGTCACCCGACAAACATCGAGCAGCATCTGCAACACGAGCAGAACAACTTCAACCTCCTGATGATGTACGTGTCCTTGCATGCTGGGTACACAGGTCGCTCGCTACGTGTGGAACAGAACCGACTTTGATTCCGTCGACCCTGACAACACGGACTACCTGATGGGTGAGTCATTCCGTCGACCCTGACAACACGGACTACCTGATGGGTGAGTCATTCAATCGTTTCACAGCCTCCGATCCCCAAGGCCTCAAAGCCTCAGATCCCCAAGGCCTCCGATCCTCAAAGCCTCAGATCCTCAAGGCCTCCGATCCTCAAAGCCTCCAATCCTCAAGGCCTCCGATCCCCAAGCCTCAGATCCTCAAGGCCTCCGATCCTCAAGGCCTCCGATCCTCAAGGCCTCCGATCCTCAAGGCCTCCGATCCCCAAGGCCTCCGATCCCCAAGGCCTCCGATCCCCAAGGCCTCCGATCCTCAAGGCCTCCGATCCTCAAGGCCTCCGATCCTCAAGGCCTCCGATCCCCAAGGCCACACACCTCCTGAGAGAGAACACAACACGCTGGATCGTGTGCCCTTGGGTTCTCAGGGAGCTACAACAGATGGTGTAGTGTTGCTTCATTCACTACTTCTCAGGCAGCAGTGAAGGACATCTCACAGGCGTACTCATGTAAACCTGTCGGGAGGGGAGGGGGGGGGGCTACTACGGTTTAGCTGTGGTGACACAGTGTTTGCCTTGCAGTAGTACAAGACAAACGTCACCCCCCCCTGTACTGTAACTCTCCATTAATTACACTAAATGACTCATCTTGGAAATGTGTTTCACTGTTTTACGATCTAACTGCTCCTACAGTAACAGTCGTGTTCTGCCGCGTAAAAACTCAAATGCATTTGCGTGTGTATGTACGTGTACACATTTACATACATATTCATGTGTGTGTGTGTGCTTTGAGTGTGCATAGGCTGTGTGTGTGTGTGTGTGCTTTGAGTGTGCGTAAGCACTGTGTGTGTGTGTGCTTTGAGTGTGCATACGCAGTACACACTGTGTGTGTGTGTGCTTTGAGTGTGCATACGACTGTGTGTGTGTGTGTGTGTGCTTTGAGTGTGCATACGCACTGTGTGTGTGTGTGCTTTGAGTGTGCATACTCACTGTGTGTGTGTGTGTGCTTTGAGTGTGCATACGCACTATGTGTGTGTGTGCTTTGAGTGTGCATACTCTCTGTGTGTGTGTGTGCTTTGAGTGTGCATACTCTCTGTGTGTGTGTGTGCTTTAGTGTGCATACTCTCTGGTGTGTGTGCTTTGAGTGTGCATACGCTGTGTGTGTGGCATACTCTGTGTGTGTGTGTGCTTTGAGTGTGCATACTCTCTGTGTGTGTGTGTGTGTCGATGAGCATCTTCCCTCCTCCCCCCAGCTCTGTTCGAGCCTGGAGACCTGCGCTTTGACGTGGAACGAGACCCCCGCATGGACCCCTCCATCGCCGAGACGACGGAGAAGGCCATCCGTATCCTCAGCAGGAACCCCAGGGGCTTCTTCCTACTGGTGGAAGGTGAGGAAAGTGATTGGTCCATTAACCTGTCAATCAAGCTGGGAATCAAAGTGCCGGTTTAAACCCACACGGCCATCGATCTATCTGGTCCCCAAGGGGTGGAGCCTGAATCAGGCCAGCTGATGTTCGTTACAGCCAATCAAATCATCGATTCATATACATCAGCACAGACTAACCAATGGAAGACACTCTTGACAGCCCAGATCAATTGATAGTTCCAACTATTGATTTTACAATAGTCGTTATATGTGCCCTTTGATTCTCTATTAGGTCAATGCTCTATGTATAGATTTGAGCTTAATAAACCATTTGTTTTCACCCGGCTTGCCGAGTGGCACTGTTTCAGCCTGTGAATGAGGTGTGTAGTCGGGGCAGTGTGTGTTGCGGCAGTGTGTGTGTGTGTGTGTCTGGTGGAGGGACACGTGTGTGCGGTGTTTGTCGCAGTGTGATGGGCTGTGGTGCTACACATCAAGGTGACGCATTGCTCCTCCGCACCGCAACCCCCCCCGATCCCCACCATCTCCACCCACACCCCCACCATCTCCACCCGCACCCCCCCCCCTCCTCGTCCTACCCCCCCGTTAAACACAGCCTCAGAGGAGAGGAGTCTTGAACAATAGCTTTAATAGAACTAACAGGGTTAAAAATAGATGTGGACATATGGTGCACACACTCACTATGCTAGACCTTGGAGCATCGCTGATTACCCTGAGGTGATGAACACACACACACACAACACACACACACACATACGCACACACACACACAGACACACACCTCTAGTCCACACACACACCTCTAGTCCACCACACACACACGCACACCACACACACACACACACACACACACACACCCACACACACACACACACACACCCACACCCACCCACACCACCACCACCCACACACACACACACACACCCACACACACCACACCCACACACACACAACGTCACTCTCACTGTCGGTGTGAGAAAAGACAACACGTGTGTAACTTTACATGGGATGTCATGGATTGTTGTTTAAAACGTAATGACAGTATTATGTGTAGTTGATATGGGAATGTTTTTCTAAAGACATTTTAAGTACATTTCTATTAATTTAGCCTTGAGCCTCACTGATTGTGAGATATTGTACTGTACTCTCTCATATTATAAGATTATTATATTCTCTTATTTGAGCATCTGGTCATTTATTTCTTTTCTATTCTCTTTAACACAGCTCTGTTTTCATCCTAAACGAACTTCAGTGTATTTTCTGGAAACCGTCTTTCAGAGTGACGGGCACCACCAACAGCCAATGGGTGACCAGTGTTCTGCTTGTCCCCTCCCCCTGTGAGGCAGGTGGGCGTATTGACCAGGGTCACCATGCCAGCAGGGCATCCATGGCCCTTCATGAGACGGTTGCCTTTGACAACGCTGTCGCCAAGGGCCTGGAACTGACAGATGAGGAAGAGACTCTCACCCTGGTTACGGCTGACCACTCCCACGCCTTCACTTTCAATGGATATCCTTTCCGAGGGGGAAGCATTCTGGGTAAGGAACGACCTTGTAGGAAAACTCCCGACCTTAGAAACTATACTGGGTCATGACATTTTTTCCAACATGACATAGTGTCACAAACATGGAGAGCAAATTGGACACATTGACTGATTTGTTGGCTAAACCATTTTGTCTCCACACAAGATGTAACGGAACAGTGAGTGGAGGCAATTGATCTTGCTGCATTGATCATATTGAAATTGATTGGGTCTCCAACACACCACACTGTAGATTCACACACACACACACACACACACATCTCATTCCGTTTCTCTCCCGCTCTGCCAGCACATCTCCCCAGGTGACATGACAGTGATGTCATCGGAGGTGGCTGGTCTCTGTGCTCGGCTGGTTTTCTGCCTGGCTCTCCGTCTGCCAGACGCCACCGGCAGCTTGACATTTCCTCCCCCCCCCGCCGTCACGGAAAACAACAGCTCCCAGCCTTCTCCTCCTCCTCCTCCTCCTCCACCTCTCGCCCCCAGCCTTCTCCTCTCCCTCCTCTCCTCCTCCTCCTCCCTCTCTCGCTCCCAGCCTTCTCCTCTCCTCTCCTCTCCCTCTCTCGCTCCCAGCCTTCTCCTCTCTCTCTCTCCCTCCCCTCCCACCTCCCTCTCCTCCTCTCCTCTCTCCCTCCCTCCCCTCCCATCCTTCAGCCTCCCTCCCCTCCCATCCTTCTCTCCTCCCTCCCTCCCTCCCTCCCTCCCTCCCTCCCTCCCTCCCTCCCTCCCTCCCTCCCTCCCTCCCTCCCTCCCTCCCTCCCTCCCTCCCTCCCTCCCTCCCTCCCTCCCCTCTCATCTTTCATCTCCTCCTCCTCCTCTCTCTCCCAGCCTTCTCCTCTCCTCTCTCCCTCCCCCTCCCTCCCCTCTCAGTCTTTCATCTCCTCCTCCTCCTCCTCCTCCTCCTCCTGCCTCCTCTCGCTCCCATCCTCTCTCCTCTCCTCTCTCCCCCCATCCCTTCCTCTTCACCTCTTCTGCTCATCCTTCTCTCCCTCCTCCCTCTCGTAACGTCTGCCCCTCTCTCTCCCCTCTCTCCTACACTCGCCTCCTTTCCCTTCATCCTCTCTCTCTCTTCATCCCTCCATCTCAGCTGGGTGATTAATAAGCCAGTGAAACATTGAGTTACTCCATCAGCAGGGACTCTACCGCTACCTCGACTGAGGACTCAACAAGCTGCTCTCAGCCCTACCCACTCCACCCTCCCAGGACACACACACCCACACACACACACATACACACACCACTCACATACACACACACATACACACACACACACACACACATACACACACACATACACACACACATACAACACACACATACATACACACACACACACACACACACACATACACACACACACACACACACACACACAGGGGAGGCACACGTGTGCGTGGGCACATGTCTGTGCGTGTGTACGTAGCACCTTTATGTTGTTAACATGGCGGTGGCGTCCTCCTCTCTCCCAGGGAAGTCTCCACTGTGGGCGAAGGACTCTCTCCCCTTCACCACGCTCATGTACGGCAACGGGCCCGGCTACAAAGTAGTCGACAACAAACGTCCGGACATCCGCAATGTCAACACAAGTAAGAAAGGAAAACATTTGTATTCATCGTAGGACTCTTCCTGCTGTTAAAGTCTTGAAAGAGCCCGTGTAAAGATTGTCCTCTGTCTCAGGTAGCGTCCCTAGCCTGTTATAACAGCCGCTGAACAGCATCGCTGGGACGGGTTTGAAGTGCTTTCTGATCTGAGGAAGCAGACAGGGTGAAATGTTGAACAGATGAGTCCTAGGGGAATGTTACGACACACGTACCCCTGCACTGAGCTCCAGGGAAACCCTGTCTGTCAAACCCAGTTCAGCTCACACCCACTCCCTTCCTCTCTGACAGTGACACGTTCTGCCTCACTAAGTCCCCACCTGTTTTGATTCATCCACGCTCTCCTCCTCTTCCTCATCTCTCTCTCCGCCAGAGACGAAGGACTACGTCCAGCAGTCGCGGTCCCCGTTGGACAAGGAGACGCACGGAGGCGAGGACGTGGCTGTGTTGGCTCGCGGGCCCATGGCACACCCTCTTCCAGGGGGTGCAGGAGCAGAGCTACATCGCCCATGCCCTGGCATACGCTGCTTGCGTGGGGCAAGACCTGAGGCACTGCCGAGGGGGCCTGGAGCCTGGTACCACCACCACCAAGGCCCCCCAGGGTAGCACTACTGTCAGGAACACAGCGTCAACCTGTGGGCCCTCAGGGGCCCTTCTGATGGCTCTACTGACAGCTGTGCTGGCTGGATGGCTGCACTGAGGATGGATGGAGGGTGACAGAGAGATAGAGTAATCAGAAGGTTGCCGGTTCGATTCCCGGGGGTTGCAAAATGACGTTGTGTCCTTGGGCAAGGCACGTCACCCTACTTGCCTCGGGGGAATGTCCCTGTACTTACTGTAAGTCGCTCTGGATAAGATGGTCTGCTAAATGACTAAATGTAAACGTATAAGAGAATATATTTGCTATGAATAATTCTGTAATCCACTTCTTCATTGTGTGTACAAAATGTACCTGATAATCTATATACTTTTATGTTTTAATTTTGTAACACAGACAATATTTCATGTGCTAATTTCACAAAAACGGGTCCGACATGGTTAACAGTGACTAATGTCATTTCTTCTCTCATCGCTTTCGACCCCGTTTGATTTCCCCGATCCAATATCCGCATTCCTGATTGAGGAAGGGCGTGTCTGTTTGATGACATTAGTACAGACTACAGAGAGTCATTAATAATGCAAAATATTTAAAGATCACCTATTTTTGTCCCCATAATGACGGATTATGGTAATTATTTCCTACAGCTGTTGCGGGGTTTAGTCCATTAAGAGTGCTATGACCCCTCTCGCGCTCCTCCTCGCGCTCCTCCTGGCCTCGGGCCGTCATTGTCTCTTCTGATAGAACCAACTACCCCGCGTGCAATAACTGGCATATTATGTCGAATTATAAAACCATGTATTAACGTTCTCTACGCTTGTCATGCCACGGCAAACATGAAGGGACCTTTAGTCATTTCTTATAAGCTCATAAACCGTTTGACAATCTCAAGGCCTTATCTATCCGTTGTGCCAGTTTTGTACTCGTTACCTTGTAATGATGAAATTACGTTGTGGTGTATAAGGCCACCCTCGAAGTCGCCAACTGTTTTCTAACACCTGCAGCTTTCCCCCGATAGCCTCCACGAGCAACAGGCACGTGTCCGGATCCACAGGTTTTGCATGCAGTGTCTCCGGAAGGCCGCTTGGTGGCGATAAAACCAAAGGAGACCGTCTCTGCGGCAGGCCCCTGTTCGTGTGACTTCCGCGTTGAGCTTGCCGCAACTTTGATGGGTTACGAAAGCGCGGGGCATGAAGCGCGATGGTGGGCGTGTGTTGGGTATGTGTGTCGCGTGGGGTAAACGTGTGCAGAACAGGAATAGAACTCCCATGACGGGGCTAAAGAAATCCGCGGCAAAGGCTATCTGCACATTGCAGATGCTTGCGTACATTAAGCTGCAAGTGGAAATGGCTTAGACCACAGGGAGAGATTTCAGCAGAATAATGTAATCTGTTGTCAATAACAACCCCATTCCGTGTGAGTCATTTATAACAAAGTCTAACAAACTTCCTAAAAGGTTACCCTATACGCTCGCCTCTCTGCGAAACACTTGAAATTTAGCTCAAACTGCTCCTCTTATATATAGATTAACGTGAGGATGCGCATGAACGGAGATAGTGATTTTTATCATCGACCCAAATGTTCGCTCGCTCGCAGGATGGAAAAGGTAGCGCTCGCGGCGGGGACTAATTAGAATGCCCGTGCACCTGCTGGCGTTGTTTTATTTGTCTTAATGCGTCAATTAGACCCCCCCTCTGCAAATTGTTCCACATGCATGCAGAGGATAGGTCTGTGCGGACAAGTGGTGCGCGTGTGTGCTGTTTGTGTGTGTGTGTGTGAGAGAGAGAGAGAGAGAGAGAGAGAGGTAGAGAGATCGAGAGAGATGAGAGAGAAGATGAGAGAGATAGCGATAGAGCTAGAGCTAGAGCACCGCTTACTAGTCTATCTTGTCTTCTCTCGCTCTCTCTCTCTCTACTCTCCGCGTCTCCTTCTCTCTCTCTCTCTCTCTCTCTCTCTCTCTCTCTCTCTCTTCTCTCTCTCGCTCTTCTTCTCTCTCTCTCTCGTTCTCTATGCTCCTCTCTCTCTCTTCTCATTCTCTCCCTCTCTCTCTCTCCTCTCTCTCCCTCTCTCCCTCTCTCTCCTCTCTCTCTCTCTCTCTCTCTCTCTCGTCTCCTCTTTCTTCATCTCTCTCTCTCACTCCACTCAGCCGTTTTCACCTTTTCTCCTGTTTCTCTTCTCCTCATCTCGTCCCTCCCTCGACCTGTATCCTGATTGATACGTCACTACTTCTGTCTCACTGGCGGTCCACATCATGGAGATATCCTGTACTTGATAATTGTGAGGCTTCAAAATGTCAACTGCGTTTCTCTGTGGTCCCTGTCCATGGTGCTGAACAAACGTTGTAAGATTAGACAGCGGCTCCATGTTTGATCGTTGCATATGCGGATGGGTTTCTGGGTCAAAGTGTGATTTTGCACCATTTTCGGTCCTTGATATTGAACACGAGCCTCCCCCACGCGTACACGGTGAACAGATAACGGCAGGCTCATTGGAGAGGACGCGGGCGCGTGGGTCATGTCTATGTTTAGCGTTCGGGTGGGCGTTTAAGTGAAGATGACAGAACACACGAGGAGGCAATTCTTGCCTATATTTCCAAACAATGGGTCCTCTTAAATAGGCCACCTTAAAACGTCTCTGGCCGGGTTTCCCAGATTCGTTAAGAAGCTCTTAAGCGCGAAGAGCTTCGTAGGAGCGCGTTTAGAGAGCTTTCATTGGCTTAGAGAGCTTCTAAGAAGCTCTTAAGCGCTAAGAGCTTCTTAGGAGCGCGTTTAGAGAGCTTTCATGGCTTAGAGAGTCTAAGTCTAACGAAGCTTCTAGGGGGCTTTAGAGAGCTTTCGGTTAAGACAGAGCTCTTAGCGCTTAAGAGCTTCTTAACGAATCTGGGAAACCCGGCCTCTGTCTGTTAGGCTACGGAGGTCACCACAGTCTAAGAACTATTTCAGTTTGGGATATCCTTTAATGCTGCCAACGATACCTTACGATGTTAGATTTCGACTTTATTAGTGTGACTGGACTTTTCTTATTGCACGGCTTTATAACGTATAGGCTGTAGAAAGTATTCAACATGTTTTCAATACATTGGGATGCGCATAATGATATAAGTAAGTCCATATAGGACCAGTACTGCATATCATTTTTATGAATTTTTATTTGTATTCCATCGCCTTTCTTTTTGGTGTGAAACTCACGATTATCGCACATCAGGGATATGCAACTTCTAGTCTAATTGATCCGTTGTTACCTTGTTATTTTCCTACCTGCGCTTGAAAACACCACCTATTTTGGATATAGGTTGGTCCTAGCGTTGTGACGTCGTCCAATCAGATCCCATTCCACTTTCATCGGGGAGAAACAAACGAGCAAAGGGGAGGTGATGTTATAAAGGCTGCCTTAACGTGGGATTTTTGCATCACAACTCTCCAACTTTTTCTAGAGCGGAACTGTGGCAGGGCGCGAGCAGAAAGCGGGGGCTTGTCAGTGACAGAACACGGTGCCGGTTTCCACTGACTGCGACAGAGCGACGGGGAACCCCCCCCTCAACATCTGACCCAGACACCAATGCCCTCGCTGCCACAAACGCTGTCCACTCACCGCGGTTCTGAAACCCGGGAACCGGGTTCCTACCAACGGCGACGTATAGTGATGAGTGTAGCCTAAGAGGCTGGTTCAGTCAGCGTATCAATATAGAAGAATAAAACAAACTATGAATTTAAAACCTCGGAGATAAAAACTACACGAAGAATATTTTCTAGAAACATTTAATCTGGCAAGGAAATCAACAGACAAAGTGAAAACGCGGAAGAACCTGGACTTCCCCACATCCCTCAGCGTCACTCCACCCTGCGAACTACACATCGTATGGTAGCGGAACCCTGCGGAACCCTGAGAACTACACATCGTATCGTAGCGGAACCCAGTGGATCCTCGGAGAAAGACAAGTGAAAGAAGGGCGATAGGGAGGAGCGAGGAGGAGGAAAAAGCGGATTCAGTTGATGAGGTACGCTCAGGTTGTCCGCTTGCAGGCGGAGAGGGGTTAGGAGACAGTAGGCTACAGAGTGCAACAGAGGAATGGGTTGTGTCGGCTCCAAAACGCCAGTTGGTAAGAGTTATTCCAAGAATGCAATGCACTAATATATGCACGCTCGAGGTAGCCTGATTGTCGTTTGTGCTGCACCTAAATGCGGGTGCATTTGCGTGAATTTGTGGCTTATTAAAGTATACTGTGCACGAGAGAATTGTTCATAACGTGGTGAGCTGAGTCACGTAGCCTCGAGCTAGCCTAATGTAGCCGATTAGGCAGTGTAACTTACGTTTAGCTGATTTGTTTGATTCTGCTACTCAGCCTGTTTACGATCAGCGAGCAAGTCTATCAGATAACAGCTGGGAACGTGGAGGGAGCGGGTAGCCTATTCTTTCTGAGAGGTTGCAGAAAAAGAAGGAGGGAGAAGGTAAACATCGCGAGGCCGCGAGACCAGGTCTTACACAGATTTTCGGTGAGCGCGCGAGGTAACGAAGTGCCGTTTATGCAATTGAAAGGATGCCGAGCTAAAGCGTTTTTTATGTTGTATGACAAGACTACTTAGAGCACAATGGTTTTGACTGCGTTTACCCAGTTCAGTTGCAAGGTAAGACGACATCATTTTAATGTAGCCTATCATTTTGCGCATTATGATTGAATTTGACGCATTGCACTCCATGAATCCTGGCGCGAGGGGCTTTAAACCAAATAGAGGCTAGACGTTGCTTTATCAGTGTACTCACGTGGGTATATTGATTACAAGCTTGAATGTTAAGTTTCACAAATGGTTAAGGAATACACCGTTTAAAGCTTATCAATATAGCCTACGTGTCCTATAGGCTAGTTCGTTGACCACGCTGTGTTCGAGATTGTTTACATTATTCCATTGTCTGTCAGCCATCGTTAACGGCCAAAAGTCATCAACTTCCCTCTGTCTTAGTACCTTCTCATCTCTCCGCTGATGCCCCTCATATCATCCGTGTCGGCTTTGTGTTATATTCATTAAACGGGGCCTTGCGGTAGCCATAAATCACATGCGCCCCACATTTATCATGCATCAGAGCGTACAACCCCACCGAGTCGCCACATTGGCTACATCCTCTTATCACCTAACCGATGAACATGAAATACACCCTTCGGTTCCGTTACCGAACAGACGCTGATTTATTCGTTATGCCTATAAATCTAGAACGCAGCGCCCTCTCATTTATTTGCCCGAGTTATCGCTCTTCAAGACACTTGATGATTCTGATGCTGTTGCCCCTGTGTAAACAAGTGTCACTGCAGGTTCTCCGTGTCACGTCATTTAAAAGGAAGCATTGTGTTTCATACTGAAGTGAAGGCTACTGTTTGTTCACGTAAGCAAGTAGCCTAGTTCTTCATCAGATCCGTCGGCTGAGACAGTCAGAAAAACTGCAACCACCTGTTAGTCCGAGCATGTCGGCCTACGTGATGGCGTCTCGGCTGGCCTTGACCTAATTAAGTTATTTCTTCACAAGTTTCAGAGCGCAAGGAAAGATAGAAAGAAGGTACGTGGCCATGGTCCATAATATCTGCTGTTTCCCACGACAACGACAGAGACACAGAGAGAGAGAGAGAGAGATGGGGGAGAGAGCGGGGTACACACGCTTGAAACAACAAGGTAATTTAGCCTATATCTCACCACGGTAGATCTCAAATCTGAGAAAATATGATAATATTGAACCCAATTAGATGTAAATGTAAAAGGCAGTCCGTGGATGATTCTGTGGTGAGGTGCGGTTGCTCTCGATCCTTCACCACATAAGGGGACACTGTTGCAAACCCTGCCGACCTGCATTAAAGACCTGACCTACAGGATACAGCCTACAAGAACAGTAGGCCTACGCTTAAATTGATCCTGAATCATATTTCCCTGAACGATGACATTTAGAGACGTATGATTGGTCTATTTTATTAGATTGAGACCCAATCACACGTGGATCATCTGGCGTGTTAAAAGACGTTGGCTCCAGCTCTGCGGTAGTTGTGGAAACGGTTCAGGACTAAATTAGAAATACTGAAAGTGGAACATATGTATACCCTGTGTATTTCCTGATATATATATGATAATATGAATCATGTTCATCACAAACCACAAAGACATATAGGCTACACTGGCGTCGTGATACTGTCCAGGCATAAACTCAATGCCGTCGTCATAGAAACGTGAGGGGGGAGAGGGCAGGGTCCCAGTATCAGCGGCTCCATGAGCTTGGAAGGTAACCGAAGCCACAATGCACGGGAGGGGGGAGGGGGAGGGGGGGGGTGTGGGCACAAGCCGAGCCAAGCTGCACATAACGTCAATCCTTGCGAATATGAGCATTTTCTTGAAATGAGACGCTGATCTCCAGCACCTGAAATCACACGGCCTTTCTGAGATGATGGGGTCTCAAGTGACAACGCCGGTCACCCACGGACTGTCAGCTCGTTTACCGAGTACAGCGTGCCACTTTGTCATGTCTCCGAACAATACTTTCATTGCCGCGGTAACCTAGATTTCAAGATACAATACACCCCAGGCATTTGATCTGTATACGCATCCAATTAAACGGCAGATATTGAAACCTGGCAGCGGCAACTTGAGCTCTCGCGTTAATGGAAGGAATTTCAATGAGGGGTGAGCGATGGGACTATTGACATCTTACTGTAGGTGGGTGTTGGAGAGTTCTTTCCGTATTCTGACTAGCAGACATGACGCATTGCAATTAAGATCCTAGAAAGATGGTGTTGGCATTTTGTTGTTGTTGGATTGAGCAAACATAGAGAGAGAGACAGAGAGAGAGGACAGAGAGAGACAGAGAGAGAGAGAGAAGACAGACAGACAGACAGACAGACAGACAGACAGACAGACAGACAGACGTTGTGCTCCGTCTAGGAGCTGTTCAGTGCGGGTTGACATTAAAGCTCGACAGTACGCAATGCGCCCCAACATCTTTGTTCCTGGCACCGCTAGTGACATGTCCATTCACATCACATGGCTGTAGGAGGGAAGGCAAGAGGGGCCAATAGATTTAACAACAATCCAGGTGTCATGCGTGAATGCGCTTCCTTCCCGTCCTTTATCAATTAGGCAAACTGCATGCTAATGTCTTGACCGTATCTCTTACCCTTTTGAAACCCATGCGCAAGCGCCTTTCCTGCATGACGCGGCATGACTGCTTATGGTCTGTGCACGAGAATGGAACCCCCGTGGCATCTCTCTCTGGAACTCATAGCCAATAGTCGTTTTAGCA
>CAEFZP010001965.1:0-30423 GCA_903064625.1 Mallotus villosus | reverse complement strand
CCGTGTTCCTCTGCCTCAATTAGCAGCTAAATGAAGGGATTTATTCATTCTGTTTGGAGGCGGGAATGAAATCTGCCTGAGTGCCCATGTTCAGGAAGTCAACACCTGTCGTAAACAAACATCAAGAGAGAGAGGGAGAGTTTTCTACAACCTGCATCAGTGCTCGCACGGCCTCCGTCTCCCCGCCCTGGTTTAGGAGTGATTCAGTTCCCCACCTCACCAGTCATAGCTGCAGGCCACAGAGATCTGCTCCAGGAAACGTTTAGCCATTAAATAAACAATCGTCCCGAGCAAGTGGGACTTATTTCCTCTCTCACTCGAGTGGATGTGGAACAGAAGGAGTGATGGGATCCTGGCAGGCCGGATCGTAGGGGCGGAGGGATACGCCGCCCGGCGCTCGTCCAGGTGATGGGGTCGGAGGAGGGATACTCCGTTTCAGAGAAAAGGGAAAGCTGAATAATCGCTTCCGACCGCTCGCCTCCTCTGAGATGAGGAGGGAGGGAAGAGAGAGAGGCAGAGAGGGAGGAAAACCAATTTTCTCCTTGTTTCTTCTCATCCCCTTCGCTCTTCCTATCCTCGTCATGGATGGTTAACAAGCCCCCCTCCCCCTCCCCTCCCCAAAAAGTATTTCTTAATCGTTTTTCTTAAGGGGTATTGAAATACAGTGATGTGTATTGTAACAACAACAGACTATCCTGTAACAAGCAGAACCCACAGCACCGTTAGAAAATCCCTTTTGAATCGTGTCCGTCTCATAAACTGCAGCGCTGGTAATAAAGCCCGTGGAGAAAAGACATCCTGACTGAAGGGTCCACCTCGAGTGTGTCACATGTGACACTGGAGCCAGGAACTATACATTAGGACAATTAGCAGGTGACTGGCTTCCACCCAGGTGATCTCAGAGCCCAGCAGAGAGCTCGTATGAGGCTCTGCATGAATAATAACACCTTCACCCTCCACACCACACTGACTCCTGAGAGCCCAGCCCACCATGAAATTACAGGGCTGGGGCACCGAGACGACCCCTGCTCACACTACACACACACACACACACACACACACACACACACACAGTCTCACACACAGTCTTTCTCTCACACACACACACACACACACACACACAGTCACACACACAGTCACACACCACACACACACAGTCTCGCACACAGTCTTTCTCTCACACACACACACCCACCCACACACAGTCACACACACAGTCACACACAGTCTCACACACAGTCTCACACACAGTCTCACACACAGTCTTTCTCTCTCACACACACACACACCCACCCACACACAGTCACACACACAGTCACACACACACAGTCTCACATACACACACACACAGTCTCACACACACCACAGTCTCACAAAGTCTCTCTCACACACAGTCTCTCTCTCACACACACACACCCACCCCACACACAGTCACACACACAGTCACACACACAGTCACACACACAGTCACACAGGGTCACATGACAGCACGTGTACAGTTGAGGTACTGCCAGACATGCAGACATTCTTATTAATGCAGCTCCTGTTCCACCACTGTGACTCCTTCCTCTTTACAGATAAACACTGTCATTTGTGTGTTCTGTACACAGCTGACACAAACATGCTGTTGCTCTCACACATGCTGTTGATGCAGAAATATCCAGACAAACACTTCCACAGATGTGAGAGAGTGACAGAGGAGAAGCCTGAGGGGACCAAGGGGAATTAGGAACATTTGTTCAGCATTCTTCAGAGCGTTATATAAAGCTTTTGATGCTGCTGTAATATAAACATGCAAGCGATGCTCACACACACACACGTACACACAAACTCTCTCTCACATTCTCTACCTTGTCTTTCTCGCTCTCACTTTCTCTACCTTATCTCTATCTCTATATCTCTCTCTCTCTACCTTGTATGGGTCTCTCTCTCTACCTCTCTCTCCCTCTGCATGTATTAACATAAGTAGGACGTGTCACATTCCACACAAAATAATTGATCCTCCTCTTCAATCTTCAGTCACTTCCCCTCGGTGGGACTCTATAGGTGAGGTGTCCGTGTGCGTGGGGAGACTCATGCCAGGCATCAAAGTAACGTTTAGGTGGACTAATTAGAACAGATTCATTGTCTGCAGTTCTCTGTGATGATGAATGAATCCGTCTCTGTCTCGGGCCGGGGAGAAGAGGGGGCGAGCGGAAAGGTGGTGCGACATAGAGAAGGATACACAGAGGGTGGGAGGGGAGAGGGCGGGAAGAGACGAGGACAGAGAGAGAGAGAGAGAGAGAGAGACCACTTCTCTTTTGAGCGTAGAGATGTCCATGCAGACGCACTGTTGAATTAAACATGGTATCCTTCATTAGAGCCAGACAAAAACACACCTACATCAGAAACACACTCATTCACACACACACACTTAAGGACTCACACACACACACACTCTCCTACACACACACTTAAGGACTCACACACACACACACACACTCTCCTACACACACACTTAAGGACTCTCACACACACACACTCTCCTGTACTCTTTTTATCCTCAACCTTCAGTTTTGTCAAAGACGCTCTGAAAGACAAAGCGGGGAATGTGTTCCCTGGAGGGTACTGATGGGTAGCTTGTATTATCAAACCAAAGAAGAATTCTCAACCCCCCAACAAAACATTGTGCTCCTCTGAAGATAAAACCCCTTTAGCTTAGCAACAGCTTAGCTTAGCAACAGGCTAATGACGGCTGTGGCGTGCTGGTGATGTGGAACTGTGACGCCGTGCCTGAGACGTTCTCCTGTTGTTCCTGTGTTTTCCAGGAGACCACCAGATCGTGCAGCTGTACCTCAGGTCGAAAGAGACCGGCCTGGCATTCGCCAACACCAGCTTCGTGTTCTACGACTGCAGCGTCCACATGTCGTAAGTCTCCTGGAAATGTTATCTTTAAAAGCCCCTGATGTGATTCCTCCTGTGTGATTCAGATGTGATTCAGATGTGATTCCTCCTGTGTGATTCAGATGTGGTTCCTCCAGTGTGATTCAGATGTGATTCCTCCTGTGTGATTCAGATGTGATTCCTCCTGTGTGATTCAGATGTGATTCCTCCTGTGTGATTCAGATATGATTCCTCCTGTGTGATTCCTCCTGTGTGATTCCTCCTGTGTGATTCAGATGTGATTCCTCTGTGTGATTCCTCCTGTGTGATTCCTCCTGTGTGATTCAGATGTGATTCCTCCTGTGTGATTCAGATGTGATTCCTCCTGTGTGATTCAGATATGATTCCTCCTGTGTGATTCCTCCTGTGTGATTCAGATGTGATTCTTCCTGTGTGATTCAGATGTGATTCCTCCAGTGTGATCAGATGTGATTCCTCCTGTGTGATTCAGATGTGACTCCTCCAGTGTGATTCAGATGTGATTCCTCCTGTGTGATTCAGATGTGATTCTTCCTGTGTGATTCAGATGTGATTCCTCCTGTGTGATTCAGATGTGATTCCTCCTGTGTGATTCAGATGTGATTCCTCCTGTGTGACTCAGGTGTGATTCCTCCTGTGTGACTCCTCCAGTGTGATTCAGATGTGATTCCTCCAGTGTGATTCAGATGTGACTCCTCCAGTGTGACTCAGGTGTGATTCCTGTGTTCCCCAGGTGTCTCTCCTGTGTGAGCTCCCCGTACCAGTGCCACTGGTGCAAATACAAACACGACTGTACCCACGACCCGCGCACCTGCTCCTTTCAAGAGGGCAGAGTCAAGACGCCTGAGGTGAGCCCGCCACACGCCCAGGGGTCAAGGGTCGTTCAGAGACAGGAAGTGGGCCTCTCACTTCCTGTGTAACAGACACTCGCCTGCGTTTTCCGTTTTTTTTTATTCTAGACTTTTCTTTGGGAAGTTGTGTCGTCTAGTTAGATATTCAGTGGCGTCTTTCAGAGATCTCAGTGAACAGGCGTGCTTCTGTGCCTGTGTTCCTGGCACATCCAGACCGACCCGACTGCACTTCAAACGCCTCTAAATCAGATGAAAACGAGCCATTTTCCCATCCCCAGCCCTATTCCCACTGACAGCTTATAACATGTGAATTATCAATAGTATTGGCAGCGCTCTGTTCCCCTTGAAGCAGACTCAAATTAATTAGAGGCTCTGCTTTGCAGGATGAGCAACAGAACTGGCCCTGTTACCTCTCTGTTCCTGGCACTGGCTTGGCCCTCGGGGGGTGTGTGTGTGTGTGTGTTCGGTAAAAAGTGGGGTGGATGTAAGGTGCAGGGTTGTGTGTGTGTGTGTGTGTGTTTTTGTTAAATGGAAAATAGGTTTTCAATGAAAATGTTTTGGTGAGTGTGTCTGCATGCGCCCATACTTGCTAGACAGTTTTAAAAGCCTCTGTGTGCTATTGAAGACGGGCGCTGCAGGGTGAGGAGGGGGGGCGTGGGGGGTGCGGGAACAGCTAATCTGGCCCTGTCGTGGTGAGTAAGATCACTAGTACCTGCTCTCTGCTCTGAAGAACACTGACAAGCTCCAGCAGGTCTTCTCCTGAGATTAGTTCTCTTCTCCAAAACTCACCGTTCCTTAGAGGGGGGGTCTCTCACACTCCCAACCTACACACAGCCCTACACACAGCCCTACACACTCCCAACCTACACACAGTCCTACACACAGCCCTACACACAGCCCTACACACAGCCCTACACACAGCCCTACACACAGCCCTACACACAGCCCTACACACAGTCCTACACACAGTCCTACACACAGCCCTACACACAGTCCTACACACAGCCCTACACACAGCCCTACACACAGCCCTACACACAGCCCTACACACAGCCCTACACACAGCCCTACACACAGTCCTACACACAGCCCTACACACAGCCCTACACACAGCCCTACACACAGCCCTACACACAGCCCTACACACAGTCCTACACACAGCCCTACACACAGCCCTACACACAGCCCTACACACAGTCCTACACACAGCCCTACACACAGCCCTACACACAGCCCTACACACAGCCCTACACACAGCCCTACACACGCCCTACACACAGTCCTACACACTCCCAACCTACACACAGTCCTACACACTCCCAACCTACACACCACACAGCCTGGAAGACCTCCCTCACTCTGTCCTCCTCCCTCCTGCCGTTGGGCTGGGCAGAGACTTAGTGAGTTTGTCTTTCCAATTAACAAGCGTCGCAAGTCAATATTGACTGGGAATAATGGTTGGATTGGTTTTCCTTTGTGCACCTGACACAAACATGGGTCCGTACAAAGCAGAGGGGATTTAACATTAGCACGTTAATAACATCTTAGCACATGTTTTTGTTTGACTGCTGTCTTAAAAAGCAGGTGTTTTCCGGTTCTTAATGACTTTAATTTGGATTTATTAACCTCACGGACTGAGGGTCGGGGATTGGTGCACCACAGTGAATTAATGACTTGGCTACAAACACACACACACACACACCACAACACCCACACACACACACCACGCAAAACACACACACACCCACACACTACGCAAAACACACACACACCACCCACACCCACACACACACCACCCACACACACACACCACCCACACACACACACACACCCACAACACACACCCACACCACACACACACACACACACACCACCCACACCACACACCCACACACACGTCCACACACACACACACACACCACCCACAACACCCACACACAAATCCCATAAGTGCCAACAAGTCATCTTTGCTCAGTGAAATAGGATGGCCCCTCTCCATGACCTTACCAGATGAAATTCAGTGTGTCGTTCCAATTAAGGGATTTCAGGAAGTGATCTAAATAATCCACCCAACGATATTCAAATGAGCACGGCTGAGCGGTGGCGTCCTATTGGCTGAGCCTCTCGTTAGCATGCACAGAGGTGCCGGGTTAAAGCTAAGGGGGCGGAGCTTTGTTTTGATTTGCTGGTGACTGGGACCCGGAGCTCAGACAGACGTGATGGGGCATCGTCAGGGCAACCGGCGTCACCCTACCCTCGTCTGTCTGGGAGACGCTCTTATTCAGATCAGCGTGAGTCTGTGACGGTCTCATGCCCTGCCGTGAGAGCCTCCCTTGCTCCCTCCCTCCCTTGCCCCCTCCCTCCCTTGCCCCCTCTCTCCCTCCCTCGCCCCCTTCCCTCCCCCCCTCCCTCGCCCCCCTCCCTCCCTCGCCCCCTTCCCTCCCCCCCTTCCCTCCGCCCCCTCCCTCCCTTGCCCCTTCCCTCCCCCCCCTTCCCTCGCCCCCCTCCCTCCCTCGCCCCCTTCCCTCCCCCCCTTCCCTCGCCCCCTCCCTCCCTCCCAGTCTTGTCTTTGGCACTAATCCAGTAAAGGGATATATTTCTCTACATTAGAGAAGACCTCTCCTCTCTCCATACACATTCACACCGAGGGACCAGAGAGAGACTATGATATATGTATCCCCGCTACGATGCAGGAGGCAGGAGGAGGGAGGAAGGAGGAAGGAGGCAGAAGAGGGAGGAAGGAGCAGGAGGAAGGAGGCGGGAGGTGGGAGGAAGGAGGAGGGAGGAAGGAGGCAGGAGGCAGAGGTTGGAGGAAGGAGGCAGGAGGAAGGAGGCAGGAGGTGAGAGGCAGGGAAGGAGGCAGTAGGAGGGAGGCAGGAGGAGGGAGGCAGGAGGCAGGAGGTGAGAGGCAGGAGGAAGGAGGCAGGAGGTGAGAGGCAGGAGGAAGGAGGCAGGAGTGAGGGAGCAGGAGCAGGAGTGGGTCTCTGGCGGCGGGCGGGCGGTCCCGTGTAGATAGAGAGAGAGAGAGAGAGAGAGTTACCCAGCTCCTCATCGATCATGTCATCTACCTAGACCGTATAAGCTGAGGTAATGGCACTGGTAATTGGCGCTGGTCGTAATGATTGACAGCAACCTTTTTCCCGATCCAGACTGAGAGAGTTCAGAGTGTATTCACATCAGTGAGTCACTACAGACTCACTCAGAGAGGAGGATGGAGACGAGTACACACGATGGAAAACAGTCATGTCATGACATGAAGTGTGCTAGAAAACAAGGACTTGTGGTGTAGAAATGAAAGTATAGAGAGAGGGAGGTGCGAGAGAGTGGGAGAGACCGAGATAAAGATGAGGAAGTGAAGTGGAGGTGAGGTAGCCGGGAGTGGAGGAAGTGAGGGATGAAGGGATAGAGAGCTGGTTCATGAGTGAAGACAGGAGAGATGGAGAAGGGTAAGAAGGAAAGTAGAGCGGAAAGAGAGATGAACAGCAAGAGAAGTAGAGTAGAGAGGGGTGGAATAATGGATCAAAAAGGAGATCTTTATGACGAGCTCGACGACGTTCGCTACCCCGCGACAGAGCAGCCTCGCTGAGTGGAAGCCTCAGAGCGTTTTCACGACGACCGCTGAGAGCACGCTTCGCGCCAAAGGCGAGACTCGTACGCGTCCCGCGCGCGCAGCGCGTGGGGCAATGGCGCGCTAGTCGTCCCCGCGCGCGCGTACACCAGTCTTCTGTACGCGCGCGCGCCCGCGCGGCGCCGGCTCCCGGCGCTTCGCCAGCGGGGCGGCGAGCGCTTGCCGGCGCATCGAGCCCCGCTGCGCGTTCTAGCGATGTCTTGCGCGAGGGGAGAAAATACAAAAATCAAGTCTAGCCGATAAGTAAAACACTGGCCTGCCTCTACTACATCGCGGCGCAGTGTGTGTGATAGTGTGTGCTGTGTGTGTGTGTGTGTTAGAGAGCACGAGAGCTTGTGTGTGTGTGTGTGTGTCGGAGAGAAAGAGTGTAGTGTCGGAGAGTAAAGTAGAGTGTGTGTGTGTGTGTGTCAGGACTAAGATCTCTCCCTCCTCACCTGTCACACACATGTGCTATATATACTGAAACTATACCTGCTCTACATACTGACGCCACTGGCCATCTCCGCTTCTCTCTCCCTCTCTATCAAGTCTGTCCGCTTCTGTCTGTCTCCTCTCTGCATTACCATCTACGCACTCAGCCGGCCAATGCCTCTCCTACCATTCTCTCTTACGCACGGCGAGCACGGTTCCTCGCTCGTCTCCCGCGCCTCGCTGCGTCCTACTAGGTCGCTCCCTACTCTCGTCTCCCCGACAGCGCTCTATCCTCTCAGTCTCTTTCGAATCACTCACTGCATCACTCTACGACTGTCACTTACCCATGGTCGTTTGCTGCTGTGTGACGCATGATCCAGTCACTCAGTAATCAGGAAGAGAAACTGTTGAGAGAGAGGGATAAGAGGGAGGAGGGAGATGATGGATTATGTCGGGAGAGAGAGAAGTCAGAGATAGAGAGGGTATTAGGTAGAGAGAGTAAGGGTAGGGAGAGCTTTAGAGTATAAGAGAGGGCTGCAGGTAGGAGATGTGAGCTCCGTCGGCTCTCTCTCGCTCTCGGCTTTCGCAGCATTTCTCTTCTATAGCCGGTCGTAGGAGAGAAGAGAGCTCACTGTCTCTCCTTATACGCGTCCTCGGTAGATTTCGTTCGTATCAGAGCGAGCTTGCTCTCGCGAGCTATTTAGTAGTCCGAGAGCGCGAGAGCCGCGCGAGTTATGGCAGATCGCGAGCGGGTGGAGGGTAGCAGCGTCGCTCGCGAGAGGGAGTCGGGATCTTCTCTCACTCTTCAGCTCTCAGAGAGCAGATATTTGAGGGAGAGCGTTAAGAAGAAGGAGAGAGAGAGAGAGTAGATATTAGGGAGGAGATGAGCAGAGAGAGAGAGGGAGGGAGAGAGAGATAGATTGAGGGATGAGATAGTCGCCGCGAGATAGATAGAGCTGATGTGTGGGAATGAGATTCGTATCGGCCAAGCGTTGTACATGCACTCAAACAACAGCTCTCTGTCTTTCTCTTCTCCCTTTTTGGTGTCCTTTCCCCTCTCGTTTCCTTCTTCTTCTCCGTCTTCGTCTAGTTCCTCTCGCTGGTTCTTCCGCGCTTTCGCTCTTCCGCGCGCCTCGCCCTGGCCTGCTCTGCCGCCCCGGCGCGCTCTCGCTCCTTCCTCTTTCCTGGCAAGAGTGAGCAAAGTGAGAGAGATGAAGGCACAGAGAGGGCAAGCAAGAGGAGCACAACGCAGAAGGGGGACAACAGAGAGTGTAGGAGCTAGAGTACATGAGGATAGGACACAAGAAGAGACACATAACCAGAGGTGATGAGACCAGAGAGACGGACAGAAGGGAACACAGAGACAATCAGAGAGAGTAGCACCGAGAGACACAGCGTACGACACAGAGAGACACAGAGAGACCGAGGAGAGACACAGAGAGACACGATGAGGGATCCATGAGACACCGAGGAGACACAGAGAGACACCACACAGAGAGGACGACAGAGAGAGACAGAGAGGAGAGACACACGAGGGAGACACATCAGAGAGACACAGTAGAGGGACATCAGAGACAGTTACGACATAGAGGACGATAGACCCAGAGTAGAGACCCAGAGGAGAGAGCACAGAGCAGACGACAGAGGGAGAGTACCCAGAGAGAGACACAGAGACACACAGCGGAACATCACAGAGAGATACATCTAGAGACGAGACCACAGAGAGAGACACAGAGAGAGCACATAGAGACACAGTAGACAACAGAGCGACAGAGAGAGACACAGAACAGCAGAGATACACAGGAGACAGAGACACGCAGATAGACACATAGAGACCCCGATGAGATCAGCGCTCACACAGAGAGAGACACAGAGACAGCACAGAGAGAGACATGCAGAGTAGACAGAGACACAGCAGAGTTTTATCACAGTAGACACAGAGAGAACAGTCAGAGACGCACAGAGAGACACAGTAGAGATCACACATTAAAGTAGACACCACAGATACACACAGGAGAGACAGCAGTAGACACACAGAGAGACTACATCAGAGAGACATCAGATCGAGATCACAGAGATGACACACAGAGAGACACACAGAGAGACACAGAGAGACCCGAGACACACAGAGAGACGACAGAGATGACACAGAGGGAAGCACAGAGTAGACACAGAGAGACACAGAAGACACATGAGAGACACATGAGACAAGCCAGAGAGCCACAGAGAGACACAGGTAGTAGCCATAGAGAGACACATTGTAGAGACTCAGCAGGTAGATAGGACACGAGAGAGACACAGAGAGACTAGCAGAGACAAACACACAGAGAGACACGACAGAGAGCACACATATATAACATATCAGATGAGACACATAGAGACAGCGGGGACACACATAGACACAGAGAGACACAGAGAGACACAAGAGAACACAGACAGAGACACACAGAGACAGAGAGACACAGGAGACAGAGCGACACAGAGCACACAGAGACACACAGAGACACACAGAGAGACACAGAGAGAGACACAGAGACACACAGAGAGACACACAGAGAGACAGAGACAGAGAACACAGAGACACACAGAGACACACAGAGATACACACAGAGAGACACAGAGGCACACAGAGAGACACAGAGAGACACAGAGAGCACACAGAGAGACACAACAGAGAGACACAGAGAGACACAGAGAGACACAGAGCACACAGAGAGCACACAGAGAGACACACAGAGAGACGACACAGAGAGACACAGAGAGACACAGAGAGACACAGACAGAGAGACACACACAGAGAGACACACAGAGACACACAGAGAGACACAGAGAGACACAGAGAGACACAGAGAGAGAGAGGTTCTCAGTGCCTCAGTTAAACAGCAGAGGTAATTGAGTGTGACTCATGATTGTTCAGTGTTCTTCGCAGACAGGATGACAAGGCAGAGTCGCTCTATCTGATTAGCCGGCTGGAAAGTTCAAGGGCACAGCTGACGACTCGACGACAGCTCAGTCTGCATGCTTCAGTCTGCATGCTTCCCTCTCTCTCACACTCTGGTGTTTCACTGTGTTTCATATGGATGGAAGTGACTCATTCTTAGCCAGTTGTGTGTGTGTTGTCTGTGTTGTTTGTTGTGTGTGTGTGTGTGTGTACTGAATCTGTGAGTGTGTACTGTGTGTGTGTGTGTGTGTGTGTGTGTGTGTACTGAATCTGTGTGTGTGTGTGTGTGTGTGTGAGTGTTTGTGTGTGTGTGTGTGTACTGAATCTGTGAGTGTATACAGTGTGTGTGTGTGTGTGTGTGTGTGTGGTCATCAGGGGAGTTCCCTCCATCTCTTGTTTATCACCCAGATGGGGGAGGACAGTGATAAACCAGTAGACAGTATATCAGCTTAACGTATAAATCTAGAGATGGGGGGGCTGCCGCTAGGATATACGACTGTCTGCACACCACTAAGGTCCACTTGGGCTCACCACACCGTCTAGGGACACCCCCCAGGGTTACTGGGAGGGGATGGGGGTGTGTGTGTGTGGTGGGGGGGGGTCAACACAGTGATCTCCTGGGAAGATACCGATACTGTGCTGAAGCTTTAATACTTAACTTGTAATAACGTGTGGTGTGTGTTTGTATGAGGGCATACTGTTTTGTGTGTGAGGGGGGGAGATGTGTGTGTTTTTGACGGAGGCTGATGTGAATATTTGGTTGGTGATATCAAAGGGGGGGTGAGTGAAATCTGAAATTCAAGATTTCCATCTCCGAGCTTCTTGTCACAATGACAGGTGACTCCAGAGGATGTGTGTGCGTGTGTGTGTGTGTGTGTGTGTGTGTGTTGAGTGTGATTTGATTGTTAGATCAAATAGTCCTCATTGTGTCTATGTTACGTTGAATCCCATCCCTATGCAAGTCTCGTCTCACACGTCCTCCACTCCCTGCAGAGTCTCTCGTCCGCTGAGATAACGTCCCAGAGACAGCGTTCTTCCGCAAGAGGACATGTCACAGCCGGGTCAGAACATGTCGCGCCCTTCTCGCGCTAGAACAGTGCGCACGCAGCCTCGCAATCCCCAGACATGTGGGCGCGCCGCTTTTGTGTGAGCTCACATGGGGCACGCAGCGCTGGCTGGGTCATTATCGATAATGACTTTTGAAATAGTCATGGAGAACAAAACACGGCGTACAGGCAGAGCGCCAGGCAGTCATTCAGCAGCAGGGATTCAGGAGGCCGTCTAACGCCAATCAAGATCAAGGTCAAGTGTGCTTTTTAATGACTCAATAGGTCTTATATTATCACCCTACCGAGCCTAGAACGTGCAGCACTCCCTTCTCTCGCAAAAACAACCAATTGGCTCCTAACATAACGACATTGTTCTTCCAGAACACTTTACAAGCTCCTCCCAGATCGCTGAGGGAGTCCATCCTCTGACGTTCACAATCCTAGGATCCCTACCCGGCCGCGTGCTAGCCTACTGCCTTTAAATCTTGCTCTCTCTCATGCTAGCGCTGCTTTATCTGCACTCTCTTCTCTCGTTGTGTACCTCTCCTTCTCTCTCATCTTGCTCTCTGCGTGTCTGCGAAAGCGCGCTCTGGCTGTTCTTGCGCAATCAGCACCCTCTCTCTCTCTCTCTTTCCAATATATGTGTCATTCGCCTCACTCCTACATAACACAATAAACTGTGCTTTCTCTCGTCTCTCTGCATTCTCTCTCCCTCTCTCTCCTCTCGTCTCTCTCTCTCATCTCAGCTATCTCTGTTCTCTTCTTTGTTAGTACTTAACCGCATTCCATTCCTTCTGCTGCAGACCGGAGGGACTGTCTCATAAAGGCTTAAAGGAACCAGTTTTCCCTGAGATAGAGCAGTAATGCACTAGTAAATACTGTGAGACCTCCACCTCACCTCCACCCCTTCCTCCATCAACCCACCCCTTCCTCCTCCACCTCCTCCCCTCACCCATCCATCCCTCCACCCGTCCTTCCTCCATCACCCCTTCCTCACTCACCCACCTCTCTCTCCCCTCCACATTCCCCATCACCCTCCTCCCACCGTCCTCACTCACCACCCCTTTCTCGCATCACCACCCCTTCGCTCCTCCTCTCCACACGCTCCTCCATCACCCCTATCCGTCCTCCACCTCACCTCCCACCCCTTCCTCCTCCACCCCTTCCTCCTCCACTCACTTCCACCCTTCCATCAGCTCCTCTCCATCAGCTCATCACGTGTTGCCATGGAAGCGTCTATTTTTGTGCAGCCACTGCTGCAAACAATTTGATACTAATAAATAACCAACTAGTGGTTAATTGCAAAGCCTAACTGTCTGTTCCACAGTTAAACAGTCTACTCTGCTACTAATCTAGGTTAATGTCTTCTTATATGTCACAGTTAGCCCTAAATGCCATGTTGGGGACATGGCACTCTGAGATTCTTATGAATGAAGAGCGAGTTACAAATAAAATGAATTATATTATTATGTTCCTCTTTTCATTGTGTAACAGAGTGGATGACTGTGTACAGTCCCTATTGGTTCTAATAATCTCCATGAAAGTGATGTCAGTGGGCACATATATCCATTAACACTGAATGAATATCAGCAAAAGCTAACTAGCATTGCTGCTATGCTAATGAGGATGCTAATGAGGATGCTAATGCTAAAGAAGATACCGATGATAATGCTAATTCAAATAACTGATGCTAATGCAGATATGATGCTAATGCAGATACTGATGCTAATGCAGATACTGATGCTAATGCTAATGCAGATACTGATGCTAATGCTAACACGGAGGAAGTAAACTCTCCCCTCGCTCTGTGGTTTTTGGTCCTCCTGACCAGCTCTCGGTACGCCTGTTGCAGGAGTGCCCTCAGCTGCTGCCGGTGGAGAGGATCCCTGGTCCCGGTCGGGGTGGTGAAGCCATCACGCTGAGGGCCCAGAACCTTCCCAGCCTCAGTCGGGGCAGCGGGGCTACGAGTGCCTCCTCACCATCCAGGGGGTGGAGCAGAGGGTGCCCGCCCTGCGCTTCAACAGCTCCAGCGTGCAGTGTCAGAACACGTCGGTGAGTCTGGTGCTCGGGCACACACACACACACAAAACACACACACACCTACCCACACGCATACACCACACACACCTACACACAAACACACACACAACACACTACCCACACGCATACACACACACACCTACCCACACACCACAACACACACACCTACCCACACACGCATACACACACACACACTACCACACACACACACACACACTTACCCACACGCACACACACACACCTACCACACGCACCACACCTACCCACACGCATATACACACACACACACACCTACCCACACGCATACACACACACACACACCTACCCACACACATACACGCGCACACACCTGGAGACACAAGCATGCTTACTACTGACGCCACACCAGAAAGAGACAGACACTCGCTCAAACATGCTTACACACTCACTCAAGCAAACATGCTTACACACTCACGCACGCAAAACATGCTTACACACTCACTCACACAACAACATGCTTACACACTCAAGCACACAAACATGCTTACACGCAGACAAACATGCTTACACACTCACTCACACAACATGCTTACACACCACTCACCAACACAACATGCTACACACTCACAGCTTCTTCCGTGCACACAAAACGCAGGACGCACTAGGTCGCCGTAGTAACAGGGGATGTTGTGACTTCTGCCACAGCAACAGGTGATGTTTGTGACTAAACAGGGACTTTCTCACTCGTGCGTCTTCCTGTGTTTTGGTTTCCGTGGCAACAGTACTCGTATGATGGGATGGACATGAGCAGCCTGCCGGTGGACCTGACGGTCGTCTGGAACGGAGACTTCAGCATCGACAACCCTGCGGAGAACAAAGGTGAGCTCTCACACACACACACACAGTCTCTCACACACACACACATACACACACACACACAGTCTCACACACACGCACACACACACACACAACACAGTCTCACACACACACACACACACAGTCTCACACACACAGTCTCTCACACACAACACACAGTCTCACACACAGTCTCTCTCACACACACACACACACACACAGTCTCACACACACACACAGTCTCTCACACACACACACACACACACAGTCTCACACACACACACACACAGTCTCACACACACACACACACACAGTCTCACACACAGTCTCTCTCACACACACACACACACACACAGTCTCACACACACACACAGTCTCTCACACACACACACACACACACAGTCTCACCACACACACACACACAGTCTCACACACACACACACACACAGTCTCACACACAGTCTCTCTCACACACACACACACACACACACAGTCTCACACACACACCACAGTCTCTCACACACACACACCACACACACACACAGTCTCCACACACAGTCTCTCACACACACACACACAACCAGTCAGTCACGCACTCATGCAGTTTCTCACACACCACACACCTCTCCATAACATACTCTTTAACATGCACAACTCTATGAACTAACACCCACACAAACAAACCTACACACACAGACAACCGTATTAACACACACACACACGTACATCGCCGTTGCCTCACCACCGTTGCCTTGGAGACGGTCTCCATGGCAACTGGCGGGCGGTGCGAGGCTCCGTCCCCCTGGTGCTGGAGACTGAGGTGCCTCCTGGGTAACTTTACACCGCTCCTCTAATATCTCTCTGTTTCTGTCTCTCTCCTCCTCTAATATCTCTGTTTCTGTATCTCTCCTCTAATATCTCTGTTTCTTTCTATCTCCTCCTCTAATATCTCTCTGTTTCTGTCTCTCTCCTCTAATATCTCTGTTCTGTTCTCTCTCTCCTCTAATATCTCTCTGTTTCTTTCTGCTTCTCTCTTTCTCTCTCCATCCTCCTCTAATATCTCTCTGTTTCTGTCTCTCTCCTCTAATCTCACTCTAAAAACCTCCTTATATATCGTCTGTCTCGATCTCTTCCTCTATATCTCTAAACTTTGCTCTCTGTCTTGTCTCTCTACTCTAAATCTCAGTTTCTGTCTCTCTCCTCTAATATCTCTGTTTCTCGTCTCTCTCTCGAATATCTCTGTTCTTCTCTCTTCCTACTCTAATATCTCTATGTTCAGACATGTCTCTCTCCTCTAATATCTCTGTTGCTGTCTCTCTCCTCTGAAGATCTCTCTGTTGTGTCTCTCTGTCTCCCCCTGTCTAGCGCTCTCTCGCTCGCGAGCGACCATCGCTACAACACTCTTTGACGCTCCTCTCTCTCAGGTCTCTACAAAAGCGCACGCAGCGAGAGAGCGCGCACGCGCAACAAGAGAGAGCGCGTGCTAGTCAGCGCGAAAAAAGCGCGCGAGGAGTTTCTCCTCTCATCTCCTCTGGTTTCTCTCTCTCTCGCTCTCTCTCTCTCTGATTTACTCTGCTTCTCTCGTACTCTCTCTCTGTCTAGATGGCTCTTATCGGGCTTTCCGTCAGCGCCCCACACAGTCTGCTCGCTCTCTCGCTCTCTTGCTCTCTGTCTCTCCACCTCTGTCTCTGTTTCTCTATGTCTCTCTCCCCCCTCTCTCTCTGTCTCTTCCTGTTCACCTCGTAGCTCTCACCTCTTATCTTGATCTCTTCCTCTTCCCACCTGCGCGCAAGTAGCCGCGTAGGAGATATGCTCTCTGCTCGAGGGTAGGCAGAGATAGAGAGAGAGAAGAGAGTGAGAGACGCGAGAGCGCAGAGCAGAGGAGCGATATATATCTCTACTACTATCTCATCTCTCTCTCAACCCAGCTCTATCTTCTATGCTCTCTCTCTCTCTACTATCTCTCGTATCTCTCTCTCTCTCTCTCTCTTCTCTTTGTTCTCTTTATCTCTCGTTCTCCTGTCCAGATTGTTATGTTCACACCTCCTTATCCACAGTAGACCATCACAGCTGATATCTCTGTAGGCCTGTGTGTGGTACGGGTGGGTGTGTGGTGAGGGAGTCTTAAGTGTTCCTGGTTGGCCTGCTTGCTCCACCCTGGTCAGTCAGTGGTCCGTCCTGATGGGTTGAGGGAGGTGGATATTTAGCAGTGTACGTGTGTCTGGGAAAGATAGAGAGACTTTGTAAAGTGGGGGGGAGAGAGAGAGAGAGTACACACCACTGACACCCCCCTGGAGCGGGCCGAGTGGGTTGGTCCGGCTCAGCGTTTAATGAACAGATCACACGCATGTAATAGCAATTAAAAAACAAATGCCTGGACGGTTTCCATGGAGATGAGATGATGG
The DNA here is from genome assembly GCA_903064625.1 of Mallotus villosus. NCBI lineage: Eukaryota > Metazoa > Chordata > Actinopteri > Osmeriformes > Salangidae > Mallotus > Mallotus villosus. The sequence goes on along the minus strand of CAEFZP010001965.1, from coordinate 13,363 downwards.
TGGAGGGAGGGAGGGCGATGGAGGGAGAGAGAGGGCGGGAGGGAGGAGAGAGAGAAGGTAGATGGTGAGAGAGCGATGGGGATGGAGAGATGTATGCTGGAGACAGAGGGATAAAGAGAGAGAGAGAGAGAGAGAGGGATGAATAGAGAAAGAAAAGACAATGCAGGGATTGAGAATGTATGTATTACACGAGAGAGAAAGATATCGAGGAAGGCCCTGAAATAGAGACAGAGGTACGGTTTTAAATATCCAAGAACATGAGGATTACCGGGAGAAAACCGATCATCCTTAGAAAACAATAACTGTGTCCATTCCATGCTAGTCAAGGCATGGAAATAAAGTTTCAGTTAAATGAAGATGTGTTCCTCATTAAAGCCTCACTAACCTACCTCTCTCCCTCCTTCCCACCCCCCCCCTCCCTCCCTCTCCTCCAGTCCACCTGTACAAGTGTGCGGCCCAGCGTGGAAGCTGTGGCCTGTGTCTGAAGGCCAACCCCCAGTACGGCTGTGTGTGGTGCAAGGGAGAGAACCGCTGCACCCTGAAGCAGCACTGCCCCCACCCTGAGAGCCAGTGGCCCAAACACAACCCCAGGTGCACCCACCCTCGCATCACCCAGGTGAGCCCTGCCAGGATGGAGCACTACTCCTTTAATATTTACATCACCCAGGTGAGCCCAGCCAGGATGGAGCACTCCTCCTTTAATATTTACATCACCCAGGTGAGCCTAGCCAGGATGGAGCACTCCTCCTTTAATATTTACATCACCCAGGTGAGCTCTGCCAGGATGGAGCACTACTCCTTAATATTTACATCACCCAGGTGAGCTCTGCCAGGATGGAGCACTACTCCTTTAATATTTACATCACCCAGGTGAGCCCAGCCAGGATGGAGCACTCCTCCTTTAATATTTACATCACCCAGGTGAGCCCAGCCAGGATGGAGCACTCCTCCTTTAATATTACATCACCCAGGTGAGCTCTGCCAGGATGGAGCACTCCTCCTTTAATATTTACATCAACCCAGGTGTGCTCTGCCAGGATGGAGCACTCCCTCCTTTAATATTTATGTTTGTGGAACACGTTTCATGGGGTAGCAGGAGTCCAGTCAGTACACAGCTCTACAGAACCAAGTAACTGCTTGAGTGGAGATGGTCTTTCCACGCTCAGCCTTCTCTGTGCCCTCAGCAGAGGAGGGGAATGGTCCTGCCGTAGTCTGGGTACGCAGGGACACCAGACGCGTGTTTGCCCCTGGGAGCCAGACAGCTCTCCTCTACCCAGCCATCATGCAGACTCTGAACACATGAACACACACACACACACACACACACACACACTGGTGTGTATCTCTCGTCAGCTATCATGCAGACCCTGAACACATGAACACACACACACACACACACACCCCACCCTCCACTGCACTGGTGTGTATCTCCTCTGCCCAGCCATCATGCAGACCCTGAACACATGAACACACACACACACACACCCACACACACACACACCCCTCCACTGCACTGGTGTGTATCTCCTCTGCCCAGCCATCATGCACACTCTGAACAGATGAACACACACACACACACACACACACACACACACCCCTCCACTGGTGTGTATCGCTCTGTGGGCGGTAAACAGTCCTGACCTCGTCTGGATGGATGGAAGGATTTGAGGTGTGGGAGAGACTAAAGAGGAGAATAGTAACCCCCCCCCTTTCTCCTCGTGTGATGGATATAAGGGTGATCCCTCCATCCGATACACGGAGCGGGCAGAACAGATGGTGAGCGATCGGGAGATGGAGGGCTAGGGGACGGAGCAGGGCGGGGGGATCCCCTCCGCTGGACGGGTGACCGGCGTGACGGTGGTGGAGGAGTGAGGGATGAAGGAGCAGAGGGAATCCCTTCCTCTCCAGGGAGGAGTGAGGGATGCTGACAGGCCCGTAGACTCTCCGTTTGGAACGGAGCCCACTCTCCGGAGCAATGGCTGCATTCCAAACCAAACGCACGCCTTGTTCTTAACACGCATCGTGTCTTCACGGGCACGTCCAGGACAGCCGTCACCGTGTCTCACGTTAGCTTAGCTCGTGAGTCAAAACAAGGGTCAGCGATGCTCGGGAGTGAACAGGAGGAGCATATTGATGTGTAGCATCCAGCCTGTTCCAGCATCCAGCCTGTTGAACCACTGAAAGCTGTCCCTGCCTCCCTGCTCTCCCTAACAAACCCTGGTGTGTTAGATTTAGTCTCCGGGGCGGCACCCCTTCTGTACGCACGCCTGGCGACCAGAACAGCAGCATATTGTAGCTTTCTCTCAGCCCCTTAAACTCTTCGCCATGTCACCCCCACCGAGAACCAGACCCTCACCCCCCACCCCACCGTACGCCCGCCCGCCCCTACGATACATTCTAATACTCTTCATTACATTGACATCACCCGTGAACAATCTGTTCTGGAGCGAGACAGAGGAGTGGGGAGCAGTGATTAAGGGTTTGCCTCCACCAAACCGTCAATTAGCTTGTCAAAGTCACAAATCTAATCAACGGCCTGTCGCCCCTAATGAAAAGTGACTTCTATTCACCGTACTTATTCATCTCTCTCTTTCTCCATCTCTCTCTCCCTCTCCCAGAGAGAGGGGGAGGCCCTCCCCTCATTCCATGCTGATAAATTCTAGACGAAGAAGACCCACAATGCTTTGCGGTGGGCCCTAATTGCGTGCGATGTAGCCGCGGTCCTCCCAGTCTCTCGTCTCCCTCCTCTCAGTAGAATAGCAGCAGGGGTCTGCAGGATACGACCTGGCCCCCTCCTCGACCCCTGGCCCCCTCCTCGACCCCCTCCTGGGCGCTCTGTCAGTGAAGGATGAGTCTTCCATGCAGTCATAATGAGAACTCTCTTCCCCTCTGGGACCCACCCAGAGATCCTTATTTGGCAGGAGAGAATGACACAGCACAATGCTGATAATGATAGCCCCTCTCTCCCACTGGGACCTGAAGGTGCTTTATTTGGCAGAGACAAACGAGGGGCCTGTTCTGAGGTTTCCTGTACGTCCACCAGTCTGACCAGTCAGGAGCTAACCCTGCAGGAGCCATCTTGGTGGATCTCTGTCTCTCTCTCTCAGTCTCTATCTCTCTACTCTCTACAGTCAGCTATCTGTATCTCTGACTCATGATTTCTATCTATATCTCTCTCTCTATCTCTCTATATCTCTATCTCTCTCTCTATCTCTCTCTGTCTCTCTCTGTCTCTCTCTGTCTCTCTCTCTCTCTCTCTGTCTCTGTCTCTCTCTCTCTCTCTCTCTCTCTCTCTCTCGATTAATTGTTCATTCATCTCTCATCCCTTTCTCCCTCTCTGACTCTCTCCCTTCTGACTCAACTCTCGCTCTTTCTCTCTCTCACACACACACACACACACACACACACACACACTCCTCCCATCTGTAGGATGTTCAGGTCCAGCTCTCGGCCACAGTGACATCATCAGCCCGAGCCAAAATGGCGAACGTCGGGGAATAACCTAATCTGATTGGCCGGCTGGGCTCTGTGTTTTAGCGCTCCATATGTGGATCCTCTCATGGCAGGAACAGGGTTTAATCAGCGCTGGTTAACATGCTCTCCAGCTCTCTAAGCCTCTGCTCTCACACACACACACACGCTCACACACACACACACATACACACACACACACTCTCACACACACACACTTTCACACTTTCTACACACACACACTTTCTCACACACACACACACACTTTCACACACACACGCTCACAAACACACACACTTTCTCAGACACACACAAACACACACTTTCTCACACACACACACTTTCACACACACACGCTCACAAACACACACTCTCACACACACACACACACACACACTTTCTCTCACACACACACAGGCCTTTGCGATAACCCGAATGGAATTCAGATTAAATCTGATGCTTTTTTCCCCACTTCGACTCAGTTCAATTATGAATGTAGTTATCACGTGTAAGACTGGTGTTTCACTGAGCCTGAGATGTGAACGTGGGGAGAGAGAGACGGAGAGACGGGCAGTCTGGACTAATGAGTCCTGCTTCACTGGCTGCTCCGTCTAATAGACTTATCAACAACCTGGTATTAGTCTGATGTCCCAGATAGAGACATATCGCTCAGGTTCAACACTCTCAAACATAATTGCCGAGATAGCTACAGTATCAAGCACACACAGCTTGATACAACAGACCAATTAAAACGATCTCAGGGCTCGACCAATTCAAACTATCTAATAAACAGACTTCCTGTCTTGGAGCCAATGAGCTGATATTCATTCACACGGTATCCAATGATCTGAGGGGTGTGGGGTTCATTATACATGCCTGGGACAGAAGATAACTGCTAATCTGCTCCCCACACACACGCACTTCTTATGAATAAAATCATCATTAAAGGCCGCATCTCCAGTTATAAAAAACAAATAACTGTCCCGCCCGCATTCGTAAACAAACCTACACCCCTGAACGATCTGGAGAACCCCACAGTCTGACGTTTGTCTCGTGTCACGGATGCCTGTCGTCCTTTCTAACCTTCCGTTCCCCTCTAACCCTGCTGTGTTCCTCTCCTCAGATCACCCCCCTGCGCGGGCCTCGAGAGGGGGGCACCCTGGTCACCATCCGGGGGGAGAACCTGGGCCTGGACTTCCAGGAGATCGTGGGGAACGTGAGGGTGGCCCAGGTGGACTGCACCCCCATCCTCGAGGGGTACATCCCTGCAGAGCAGTGAGTCAGCGCACCACACACACCTCACACCCTGACGTCATGGTCATGTGAAGAGGCAATGTCATGTGACGAGGCATGGTCATGGTTTAGCAGGAAGTCACGGTTGACCAGACGTGGGAGTTTAGTAAACACAGGCATCACACACCAAAGGAGAGGGAGGGGTGGAGTCAAGACACACCTTCATGTGGTCTGGGGGTGGGGATATACAAACGCACTCACACACACACACACACACACATATACATACACACACACTGGTAGTGGGGTGACCTTGTGGCAGCCCTGGTCCATGGTGCTGCAGTACTGCAGTGTTCAGAGCTTGTCCAGGGCGGCTGCAGTACTGCAGTGTTCAGAGCTTGTCCAGGGCGGCTGCAGTACTGCAGTGTTCAGAGCTTGTCCAGGGCGGCTGCAGTACTGCAGTGTTGGAGAGCTTGTCCAGGGCGGCTGCAGTACTGCAGTGTTCATGGAGAGCTTGTCCAGGGCGGCTGCAGTACTGCAGTGTTCATGGAGAGCTTGTCCAGGGTGGCTGCAGTACTGCAGTGTTCATGGTCCAGGGTGGGTGGCTGCAGTACTGCAGTGTTCATGTAGAGCTGGTCCAGGGTGGGTGGCTGCAGTACTGCAGTGTTCAGAGCTTGTCCAGGGTCCTGCAGTACTGCAGTGTTCATGTAGAGCTTGTCCAGGGTGGCTGCAGTACTGCAGTGTTCAGAGCTTGTCGATGGTGCTGCAGTACTGCAGTGTTCATGTAGAGCTTGTCCAGGGTGGCTGCAGTACTGCAGTGTTCATGGGGAGCTTGTCCAGGGTGGGTGGCTGCAGTACTGCAGTGTTCAGAGCTTGTCCAGGGTCCTGCAGTACTGCAGTGTTCAGAGCTGGTCCATGGTGCTGCAGTACTGCAGTGTTCATGTAGAGCTTGTCCAGGGTGGCTGCAGTACTGCAGTGTTCATGTAGAGCTTGTCCAGGGTGGCTGCAGTACTGCAGTGTTCATGTAGAGCTTGTCCAGGGTGGCTGCAGTACTGCAGTGTTCATGGATAGTTCATGCAGGGTGGCTGCAGTACTGCAGTGTTCAGAGCTGGTCCATGGTGCTGCAGTACTGCAGTGTTCATGTAGAGCTTGTCCAGGGTGGCTGCAGTACTGCAGTGTTCATGTAGAGCTTGTCCAGGGTGGCTGCAGTACTGCAGTGTTCATGGATAGTTCATGCAGGGTGGCTGCAGTACTGCAGTGTTGGAGAGCTCTTCCAGGGCGTCAGGGCCTGGCAGGAGAGGAGGAGAACCTCCATTACAGCCCAGCTAATCCCAGGCTAAGACTTGAATATAATAATGTGTTATTTGGCAGGATTTGAAACCCCCCGTTGCCAATTTCTCTGAGAACAGACAGAATCCTGCGTCATTATTCACATGACCTTAAGAAGACCTTTTCCTCTTCTCGCCAGCTCAGCGTTCTCTGAAAGTGCTGGCTTGTCTGTTTTAACTGTGTTGTTGATGAGTCACTCCTAAAGTTTGGAGATAATTGAATGACTTGTCACCTGTGATGAAAGAAAAGACTTAGAGGCAGGATGGGACCTGTAAGAGCAGAGAAGAATCCAAAATGTGTGGGATCGGTGTTTAACCTGGGCGGCATGCCATCTTCCAGTCTGTGGAAACTGTACGGTGCAGCAGCACTGAATCATATCACTCACTGAAATTTCCGTATGAAAAAAAAACTGTATGCGGAAAAACACGAACTTTTTTTGACGGACGAAAGTTCAGAGGCAGTGTGCAAGCGCGATGGACATAACGTGAGGTCGTATTTATGTTTTAACGTTTCGTACACTCATTTCAGACTCAGTGTGCGCGGGCCTTTAAACATGTTTGTGTTTTCAGGATCGTGTGTGAGATGGGGAAAGCAGAGTCCAGCCAGTTTGCAGGGAACGTCCAGGTGTGTGTCGGAGTGGGAGAGTGCAAACCAGAGTTCATGGCCAAGTCCACCAAGTACTACTACTTTGTGGTGAGTGTGGTTTTCTACCTCCTACTTTCTCTCTGCTGCTTTCAAATCCTCAAACCTGAGAGCACAACAGGAATCAAAACCCTTTAAGACATCAAATATAGATGGAGTTACAGTCGTATCATTTGAAACTGATCTCTTTTAGATCACGCCAAAGTGCACTCAAATAAACGGCACTTACAGTAAGTAAGCCGTAGATTAAAGTCTGGGTGTTTCCAGAGCTAACAGGACCCTGCATCACAGGCTTGGTCATTATGCACTGGGGGTGTCAGCCACACACACACACACACACACACACATACACACCACACACACACATACACACACACACACACACACACTACACATACACACACACACACACACACACACACACACACACACACATACACACATACACACACACACACACTGGGGGTGTCTGCCAGACTGCCTGGTCAGCACTTACTGTTGAATTAGCGCTGGTGTTGAATTAGCCCTCGCTCTGGTGGTAGACTGGCACTTACTAATGAGCCCTGGGTTCAAATGGACCTTGTATGGCTGTAAAACGAGCAAACACACACACACAGACACATACACACACACACACACATACACACACACACACACACTGCTTCCTCAGCACATGTTCTCCACACGTTCCATCCCAGGAGAGTTCCCATGCAGGGTTCCACCCCGACATACAGCCTCATCGTTAGCACTCTGTGTTCCTTTAATGCAGAGTTATCAATTATACACCAGACCGTGAAGGGGAGCTTTATTATGACGTAGTTATTCCTCTGTGTGTGCCTGGAACAGGATTATACGATGTTAGGGTTAGGTGTCGTGCCATTGGCCCAGGGCCATCAGGAGAGGGCGAGGATGCAAACGAATGGGAGAGAGATTTACATCTCCCTCGCCCCCACTCAATACCACTTCTATTTCTACATGGTGATTGGTCAATTAAGGCAAGTCTCCTTATTGGCTGACCTGCAACCTTTGCCCCGCCCCCCCCAGATTCCTCGGCTGCACCAGCTGAAGCCAAACCGAGGGCCCGTTTCCGGGGGAACCATTGTCAACATCACCGGGAGCAACTTAGATGCCGGGAGCAATGTGTCCATCATGTTCAAGGACCAGAAGTGTGCCTATCACAGGTGGGTACACACACACACACACACACACACACACACCCCTATTCCAAGCAGGCAGGTGGACAAACTACGTTTAGAAATGTTATTTTCGTTTTTTTTGAAAGGTTGAACAAATATTTTTTTTTGAAAAAAGGTTATAAAAAAGCCCAGACCTCATGCCTCTCTCTCCCGTCTCAGACGTGGAGGTCAGTGGATCACGTGCCGCTCCCAGGCCTCTCTGCACGGTTACGGGGAGGTGCCCGTCTCCGTGAGCGTGGACAAGGCTGTTCTCCACGCCAGGGACCTGAAGTTCGAGTACGTAGAAGATCCCACCATCACCAAGCTGGAGCCGGAGTGGAGCATCTTCAGGTAACACAGAGACAGAGAGGGAGGGAGGTGCCTGTGTGTGTCCTGTGTGTGTCCTGTGTGTGTGTGTCCTGTTTGTGTCCTGTGTGTGTCATGTGTGTCCTGTGTGTGTCCTGTGTGTGTCATGTGTGTGTCCTGTGTGTGTCCTGTGTGTGTCCTGTGTGTGTGTCATGTGTGTCCTGTGTGTGTGTCCTGTGTGTGTGTCCTGTGTGTGTGTCCTGTGTGTGTCCTGTGTGTGTGTGTGTCCTGTGTGTGTCCTGTGTGTGTCCTGTGTGTGTGTCCTGTGTGTGTCCTGTGTGTGTCCTGTGTGTGTGTCCTGTGTGTGTCCTGTGTGTGTCCTGTGTGTGTCATGTGTGTGTCCTGTGTGTGTCCTGTGTGTGTCCTGTGTGTGTGTCCTGTGTGTGTCCTGTGTGTGTCCTGTGTGTGTCCTGTGTGTGTGTCCTGTGTGTGTCCTGTGTATGTCCTGTGTGTGTCCTGTGTGTGTGTCCTGTGTGTGTCCTGTGTGTGTCCTGTGTGTGTCCTGTGTGTGTCCTGTGTGTGTCCTGTGTGTGTCATGTGTGTGTCCTGTGTGTGCGAGTGTGTTCCCTGTGTGTGTCCTGTGTGTGTCATGTGTGTGTCCTGTGTGTGCGAGTGTGTTCCCTGTGTGTGCGAGTGTGTCCTGTGTGTGTGTGTGTGTGTGTGTGTGTGTGTGTGTGTGTGTGTGTGTGGCTAAACCCCCCTGTCCTTCGCCTCTCCTTGTGACAGTGGACACACACCTGTGACGGTGACCGGGACCAACCTGGACATCATCCAGAACCCGCTCATCAGGGCCAAGTACAAGGATCACGACACGGTCAACGTGAGTAGCTGCCACCGCAGACACGCTGCCTCACACGGGGTCAGGGGGAGGTCAGCCTCACACCCAGAGCAGGGGTCAGGGGGAGGTCAGGAGCAGGGGTCAGGGGAGGTCACCACCACACCCAGAGCAGGGGGGTACTGGAGCACAGAGCTAAAAGCAGAGTCTGGAATAGGGGAGAGTTTGGTGGTTGAGTGTGGTGGGGTGGTGGTGGTGGGGTGGGACACCAGCATGCAGAGAGGAAGGAGAGAGTGAAAGACGAGGAACAGAGAGAGAAAGAGTGAGAGGTTACATGCGACGTTCCCAAACAGAGACTGGTCTGTTTCCCCCCCCTGTCCTCAGAACAGGAGCATGTACCCCCCCAGGGGGCGAAGGGCCTCTCACGTTCCACCCCCCCCGCCCCCCTGGGGGAACACAGAACCCTCAGATCTGACTGAAAGACGTGGGGCGGGCGGGTAACTGGATCTCCCTATCTAAACTATCTAAACTATCTAAACTAGTGCTGTTTAGCATCTGTGGCCGGCGCAGGGTGAGCAGCTGAGCTGTGAGGCTGGAAGCAGCAGGCCTGTGTGTTGTGATCAGAGAGCCTCGCGACTCCAACCCTCCAGCCTCCCCCTGCGCCCCTCCAGCCTCCCCCTGAGCCTCTCGACTCGAACCCTCCAGCCTCCCCCTGAGCCTCGTGACTCCAACCCTCCAGCCTCCCCCTGAGCCTCGCGACTCCAACCCTCCAGCCTCCCCCTGAGCCTCGTGACTCGAACCCTCCAGCCTCCTCCTGGCGCTGTGTGCTTGAGCTGGAGTCCTCCTGGTTCTGCAGCGTCTCCTCTGTAGAGGGGCTCTGCATGGGCCACTTTGGGCCAGGTTGGCAGGGGTCAGGGGTCAGCTGGAGGTCATCTTCAGGCTCGGAGGGGCACCTTGGTCCTCCAAGGATCAGTTCAAACTTGCACAAACGCTAAATGATTGACAGAAACGTTTTCTTAGCTTGTCAGTACACCACACTGTCGTGTGCATGAAGGGACTTTTGTTTTGAAAATCTGCTCTGCGGGCCCTGTTATCATGTCCTTCCTGGTTGAGTGGCGGGCAGGGTGACTGTCATCCGCCACTCTGCAGGAAGGGTGTTTTGATGTGCGCTCTTTGTCCGGGATCCAATTAAAAAGACAGGTTACCGCGATCGGAGAGCGGCTGCTTTCAAGTCTGGCGACCCCTCTGCGGAGGTTGCCGTGGAGATGTGAAGTGTTTGGCTAAGCCGATTGGTCGAGGCTTCAGAGGAGCCCTCTCGCGCTGTCCTGTCGTCGCCGCCGACGACGGCGTTGATTTGTCAGAGTCGTGACAAGAGACTCAGGAATGCAGACGTGGAGAACGCAGAGGGGCGAGCGAGGGGCGAGCGAGCCTGACAGTGACAGATGGGACGGCCCCTCTCTTGTTTTTTAAAACAGGGAGAGACACGAGAGAGAATGAAGGGAGCGAAAGAGACAGAATACACCAAAGTGTCTGATAGAGGAGAGAGGGTTAGGGAGGGAGGGAGGGAGGGAAGAGTGACCAGGGAAGAGAGAAGTCTGAGTGATTGAACAAGCGAGGAGATGGAAGCAGGGAGAAAGCAGAGAGACAGAGAGACAGAGGGGGAGACAGGAGGGGTAGAATGGACCAGCCAGTGAAGACTACTACATACAGAGAGGGAGGGAAAGAGAGAGGGGTGGGCAGGTAGAGAGAGAGAGAGAGATAGAGAGAGAGAGAGAGAGAGAGAGTCGAGAGGAGGGAGAGGAGAGAGCGAGAGAGAGAAGAAGAGTAGTGAGTCGAGAAGACAGGAGAGAGGGGGTATGCATGCCAAGGGAGGGGGTGATGAGACGAGAGGGAGGATGAGACGATGAGAGTGCAGAGAGTGGGGGATGAGACGAGAGTGAGGGGGGATGAGACAGAGAGGGAGATGAGACGAGAGGAGAGAGAGACGAGAGGGAGGGGGGATGAGACAGAGAGAGGAGGGGATGAGACAGAGAGATGAGAGATGAGAGAGAGAGAGGGATGAGACAGAGAGGGAGGGGGGATGAGACAGAGAGAGAGGAGAGGGGATGAGACAGAGAGGGAGGGGGGATGAGACAGAGAGGGAGGATGGAAGAGAGGGAGGGGGGATGAGCAGAGAGGGAGGGGGGATGAGGGACACAGAGAGGGAGGTGAATGAGCCAGAGAGGAGGGGGGATGAGAGAGGGGAGCTGGTGGGGATGAGGCCAAGAGAGGGAGCGGGATGAGACAGCGCGAGCAGCACGCGCGACTGAGCAGAGCGCGCGCGATGAGAGCAGCGCGCGCGCGGCGAGGATCGCTCGCGCGGGCGATGTCAGCCCGACGTGCGGGGTTTTGAGGGTGAGGACAGAGAGGGAGATGAGACATAGATGTTTATGGAGATGAGACAGAGAGATGATTTGCCAGGAGGACGGTGAGATGATGGGACGGAGAGGAGATGAGACAGTAGAGGGATGATGAGACAGAGATGATGATGGAGTAGATGATGGCTGGGTGATGAGAGATGGACAGAGAGGGATGATGAGACAGAGAGGGAGTGATGAGACCCAGCAGAGGCTTTCCGAAGTGGAAACGAAGTGTGAACGGCGGGCCTAGTTATCTCCACGGCGACACACTTCAAAGAGCCATTGTGCCTGGCAGTGCGGAGAGAACGTAGTTCTGAACCGCTGCTCATTTAAGGTCTGCTTTGAGGGGAGAGCACTCACAGGGAGAGAGCAGCAGCAGGAGAGAGCACTCACAGGGAGAGAGCAGCAGCAGGAGAGAGCACTCACAGGAGAGAGCACTCACAGGGAGAGAGCAGCAGCAGGAGAGAGCACTCACAGGGAGAGAGCACTCACAGGGAGAGAGCACTCACAGGGAGAGAGCACTCACAGGAGAGAGGCGCAGCAGGAGAGAGCACTCACAGGAGAGAGCACTCACAGGGAGAGAGAGCAGCAAGGAGAGAGCACTCACAGGGAGAGAGCACTCACAGGGAGAGAGAGCGCAGGAGAGAGCACTCACAGGGAGAGAGCACTCACAGGAGAGAGCACTCACAGGAGAGAGAGCACTCACAGGGAGAGAGCACTACAGGGAGAGAGCAGCGCAGGAGAGAGCACTCACAGGGAGAGAGCACTCACAGGGAGAGAGCAGTCTGCAGGGAGAGGAGAGAGCAGTCAGCAGAGGAGAGAGCACTCACAGGGAGACTGAGAGCACTCACAGGGAGAGAGCACTCACAGGGAGTAGGAGAGCAGCGCAGGAGAGAGCACTACAGGGAGAGAGCACTCACAGGGAGAGAGCACTCACAGGGAGAGAGAGCACTCCAGGGAGAGAGGCACTCAGCAGAGGAGAGAGCAGCTCAAGGGAGAGAGCACTCACAGGGAGAGAGCAGCTGCAGGAGAGAGCACTCACAGGGAGAGAGCAGACAGCAGGAGAGAGCAGCGCAGGGAGGATAGAGAGCAGCTCACAGGGAGAGAGCACTACAGGGAGAGAGAGCTCAGCAGGAGAGAGCACTCACAGGAGAGAGCACTACAGGGAGAGAGCCCAGCAGGAGAGAGCACTCACAGGGAGAGAGCACTACAGGGAGAGAGCGCAGCAGCAGGGAGAGAGCACTCACAGGGACAGGAGAGAGGCTAGGAGCAGGAGAGAGCACTCACTAGGGACGAGAGCACTCAAGCAGGGATGAGACGCACGCAGCAGGGAGGAGAGCAGCAGCAGGGAGAGAGCACTCACAGGGGAGAGGCACTCACAGGGAGAGAGCACTAACGGGAGAGAGCACTACAGGGAAGCGAGAGAGCACGCAGGACAGGGCGAGAGCAGCAGCAGGAGAGAGCAGACAGTCAGGAGTAGATGAGCACTACACAGGGACAGAGAGCAGCTGCAGGAGAGAGAGCACGTCACATGGAGGAGGAGGCACTAACAAGGGAGAGAGGCACTCACAGGAGACTGAGAGAGCCCTCACAGGGACGAGCGCAGCAGCAGGAGAGAGCATCAGGGATTGAGAAGGCAGCAGCAGGGAGAGGGACCGAGAGAGCGCAGCAGGAGAGAGCATCACACGGGACGAGAGCAGCAGCAGGAGAGAGCACTGCACAGGGAGGCGAGCGCACGCAGGAGAGAGCACTCACAGGGAGTGTAGAGCAGCTGCAGGCGAGTTAGAGCGAGCAGCGGAGCGCGCATCAACGGGAGCAGAGCACGAGCAGGAGCGAGGAGAGAGCAGCATGCAGGAGAGAGCACTCACAGGGAGAGAGAGCACGCAGCAGGGAGAGAGCAGCAGCAGGAGAGAGAGACCACTCACAGGGAGAGAGCAGCAGCCAGGAGAGAGCAGCAGCAGGAGAGGAGAGCA
>CAEFZP010001964.1:12500-25000 GCA_903064625.1 Mallotus villosus | reverse complement strand
ATAGACAGAGAGAGTAGAAAAGAGACGTCACATACATCACCTGACACCCAGAGACATAGATATGTAGTTGCCGTTGTCGGACGTACCGTAGACATAATGCACTAGTCTCGTAAGACTCTCCCACAGAGTTTGAGGCTAGTCAGCGGTAGTGCCGTTGTAGGACTTGTTGAGGTTTTCGATGAACAGGTCTGTCCCCGTGATGACGGCGTTGGTGGGCACGTCATCCTCCACCTTGACCCAGTTCACCTTCTGAGGTCTGGGGAGAGGAGGGGAGGACAGGGGGGGTCACACGTGGAGCTCAACGCTCTCGGCCAGGGGCTGTTTGAAGCTTCTGAAACGATGCTCGGGGATGGAACCTTGGTGTGTTGTGTGTGTGTGTGTGATCTGTGTGTGAGTGTGTCTGTGTCTGTGTCTGTGTGGTGAGTGTGTGTGTGTGTGTCTGTGTGTGAGTGTATCTTTTCACAAAACCGCTGCTGGCCTCATGACCTTTCCTTCTCTAACAGTCTTGTCTCATCCTTACAAGCCGACACGGCAGATCCCGTGTCTGAGAGAGTGAGCTGCGGGAGGAGCCGTGCCGCTCAGAGGAAGTGGGAGGAGCCGTGGAGAGGAAATGGAGGGAAAAAAGAAAATAAACCTAAACAAAGCGCCTCTTAACTGGGTTCTGCTCGCCTGCTTTCAATGGCGGCGCGTTTCCCCCGGGCTAGCCACACGGCTTCCCTCGTTGGGTTTGTGTGCTGGTGCTTTAACTTGTTTCCTTCCGTTTGAAAGAACTTGAGAGGGCGAGACGACGCAGAAGAAAGAATGAACAGGGTCGGGGGGGAAGCGACGAGCCTCAAAAACAAAAAACAAAAGAGCAGTTTGAGCTGGTAACAGTTGATCTTCGCGCCTTTGTGAGGGGTGAAAAAAAGACAAATAAAATAACCAAACCGTGTGGGAGGCTGGAGGGGGAGAGAGGCTGAGAGGGAGAGAGGCTGGAGAGGGAGAGAGGCTGGAGAGGGAGAGAGGCTGGAGGGAGAGAGCGAAGGAGAGAGGCCCACACAGTGACAAACATCAGAGTCACATCTGAGTTTAAACACACACCCAGCACGCTCCCAAGATGGAGGGAGAGAAATGACCCAGAAAAAAAAGCTTTCTTGAAGATGAATGAGGGAAAGCACACGAGAGAGATAGAGAGATAGAGAGAGAGAGAGATGATATAGAGAGATAGAGAGAGAGAGACAGAGAGGGGAAGAGAACGAGAGTAGAGAGAAGAGAGAGATATGTAGATAGACACAGAGATAGATAGATAGACAGATATAGAGACATATAGACATTGAATAGAGTAGATAGAGATAGCTATAGATATACAGATAGAATATACGATATAGATATAGAGTGATACGAGGTTTGTATGCGATAATATCTCTGTGACTGATATCCTATCATCCCAGAATAGTCATCATTTTGATGATATCTATATAGATAGAGCATAATATAAGTTGAGAGAGTGGTAGGGAAAGTGGAGATGATGGAGATGGATGTGAATACAAATGTCCACACACTGCGCCGTTTCCTCACTGTCTGCCAGTATGACTGCACACACTCACACACGCTCTAATGAAAATGACTTCCAATCCTCTCCTCACTGTATTGATTGTATTTTCATCTTTATTAAATGAATAAGGGTGAGAGCTTGTCTCCCTGCTGAGTGTGGAGAGCGGGAGGAGAGGGAGGATGGAAGTATGGTGAGAGCTTGTCTCCCTGCTGAGTGTAGAGAACGGGGGAGAGGGAGCATGGAAGTTAGTGTGAGGGGATCTGTGATGGCTGTGTGTGGTGTGAAGAGGGGAACAGGTGTGTGTGCTTGGCGAGGAGGAGTGTGTGAAGTGTGTGGCGAGGAGGAGTGTGTGTGTGTGTGTGTGGGTTCAGGGGGAGGCAGTGTTTGAAGGTGCTGTTGGAGAATGGCAAGTGAATACAGCGCTTTGCAAAAAGTACTTCTCTTTCAAAGAGTTCACCTTTTTCAACTCTCATTCAGAATGTGTAAAACAGATTGTTCCTCCCCGTCTTCTCACAATGCTCCATTTGGAAGATTCTTTTTAACTAGAAATTATAATAACAGTGTAATACTATTTAAATCATTTCAAGAAAAGGGGTTGGGGTAGACCATAAATATCCCATTCATATTTTCAAGTATTCAAATCCATAACTACATCTACAATGAAATAAATCTGTGCCTATTCAGTATCAACTCTTACATCTTTCTTATCTGTCCGTCTCTCCTCCAGTCTATCATTACTTTACATTTCAACGCGTCTCCACAAGAATTCATATGAATCCGTCTTCGATCCTAACTACTAAGCGATTTATTCAAAAGAATTAAAATACTTCAGCAAGGCGCTATATAGTCTATCGATGGGGGGAAAGGTTTTAAGTTTTCGTTCAAATGAAACACGCCGTAAGAAGAGAAGACGTTCGAGAGTCAAATCACAGGGATTCTTTTACTGGTGAAGTCCTAACCGCCATCACGGCCGTCACTATCTAACGATCCTAGCCTAGTGAGGTTTTCACGCCACAGAATAGCATTCCATAGCATCGCCGCGCAGCGCCCTTCACATGCTAATGACACGCCGCAGAAACGCGCCAAGACAAGTTCCCCCTTCGGTCGCACTATGAAAAATAAATGTACCGAGGAACTGTAGTCATAAATATTCACACACACACACACATCAGTGGACCTGTGACACACACACACACACATCAGTGGACCTGTGGCACACACACACACACACACATCAGTGGACCTGCTACGGCGTGGGCATGTGCAGGCGTGAGGGACTGGGGTTCCTGGTTTGACTTTCTACGGCGGGGTTGATAATTGCCTACAACAGGTGTCTCACAAGTGGAAAGTATGTGTGTGTTGGGTGTGAGTGTGTGGTGCGTATGAGAGTGTGAGTGAGTTGTGTGTGTGTGAGTGTGTTGTGTGTGTGTGTGTGTGGTGTCTGTGTGTGGTGTGTGGTGTCTGTGTGTGATGTGTGTGTGTGTGTGGTGTCTGTGTGTGTGTGTGTGTGAGAGTGTGTGTGTGTGTGTGTGTGTGTGTGTGTTTTCGTGTGGGTGTGTGTGTGTGTGAGAGAAACAGTCTTACTGTGGTTTTCCTTTAGCCTGGCACGTCAACTCCAGGTTCTCTCCCTCCCTAGTGAGTCCTGTTGGAAACTCCACCACGATCTTCACCTCAGGCTTGTCTGTGGACACAGGAAGGAACAGGAATCAATCACACTTCGGATATAAGGTTGTTTACGACAAACAACAACAATTAATTGCTGTTTGGGCTCAAGGCAGTTGTGTTCTTGAACACAAAAATAAGAGTGTTTCTATTTGGTTGATAAAGTCTCGACATTGACAGACGTTTAAATCAAGTTGAACTTACTGATACCACAAGCAAAAAAACAAAAAAAACATATATCATACATTTCATCCAGGACCTTGTCTACAACCGCAGACAGAACATGTCCCAAATCTTCTGATACTACAAGAATCACTGAGTTTTTGGTGCTACATAGCTATGCAGCATTTGGAGGATTGAAGTTGTCGGTTAAATAAATCTGAGATCAGTTGGGAGGTCAATCGGAGTAGGAGCTTCATGTGAGGAGTAAACTGCCATCCCCTTTCTGTCCCCTCTCTGTCTCCTCTCTGTCCTTCAGTTTGGGTGAGCTTCAAAAACACTTCACATCAAACTGAAAACTTCAGGTTAACAACGTTTGCACAGTTTACTGAAAGTCAGTAGTTAGTTTACAAACTTAGGGATTGAGTTACCAAGTCAGCAGTCTTTTCAAGCACACAAAACGGCTCAAATGAAATTTTAACCGTCGAAAATGTTTCAAAGAACATGCAGCCAGAGCCCACAGCGATCCACCGCTCACTAGAAGTGGATCGCGCTACAAGCCCTTCATCCTGTTAGCCGCCTTCCAACAGAAGGAGGGAGTTTGTCAAGAATCCATCGCTCTGCCCAAGCCCCCCCGCCCTGACCTTTACAGTATGTACAAAATGACCGGACGCCGCGGGGAGTCGGCCCGGAGCAGACGGACTCCAGCGCCGGGCGCTCTCCTGGCGTGATGGACGGCGTGCGAGACGAGCGCTCCTCTCTGCCAGGCCCCCCGAAGGGAACGCCACCCAGCCAAGCCTCGCCGAGCATCTCTCACAGACGCTTACAGCATCCGCCGTGAAATGAGCATGCTTGTGACATCTCGTCTGTGTCAGAGAGACGGCTGCTGTGTGGGTTTGTGGGCCAGGTTTTCCTTTCTTAGAACTTCAGGATGATCTGACAGATCGGTGTTAGGGGGGGCGGGAGTGTTAAAGGGGGCTCTAGAGAAATCACGAATTGACGTTGTTCTCAAGAAGTGTTTGAATATGGTGCTGTCAGAAGGCTGTTAAAAGGATTCTTTCGCAGGGTACATGAGCAGAAATTAACACATTTCCAGAACGACATAAATAAAATAAACAGCAATCCTTGTTGCATTTATACATACACTACAAAAATAAAAACGTTGCTGGCTAACAAACCACGTCTAGACGTCTTCTACGTCTGCCAGACGTTTCGTGTAAGGAAGCCGTGAAGGCGGTTCAGGTCGGTTAGGGAAACGTCCAAATATAAAAGACTGTAAATCATTTCCGTCTCTTTTCCTTTGACGGTTCCGTCTAGCGGGTAAACACTAATAAGGCGCGTGCTCTCCTCGTCTCCCTGGCGACCGCACGGAAGATCAGCCGCACGCAAAAGAAGAGCAACCTCTGTGTTGTAGACCCTGCTAATGAGAGCACGGGGAGGAGGAGAACAGAGGTAGAGAAGATGAGGAGAAGAGAGAGAGAGAGTGAGAGAGAGAGAGAGGAGAGATGAGAAGAGAGATACAGAGATAGTACATCCGATACGAGAGATAGATAGCTAGATGAGCTTCAGCTCTCTCTAGTCTGCTATCGCTATCGATTTCGTCTCGCTCTAGCTCTATCTCTATCTCTCGATATAGAGTTCACAGAGTACTCTCCGGGTTATTTTCCTTTCATTAAGAAAGGAAACTAACAGTAAAGGCCTGGGTAACAGAGGTTGGGTTGATAGGGACCAAAGGGAAAAGCACCACCCATTATGTTGCACCGGGTGTTTATGCTAATACGATAGTTATCAACATTATGATACTCCTCACTACTGCTTTCATGGAACCCTGTACAGAATGTTAGCGGCATCCAGCTTAGCTAGCATCGGCTACGCTATTCAAGATAGCCTTGGTATTGGTCCTGGAACTTCGGCTACAGTAGTCAAGATAGCCTTGGTATTGGTCCTGGAACATCGGCTACGGTAGTCAAGATAGCCTTGGTATTGGTCCTGGAACATCGGCTACGGTAGTCAAGATAGCCTTGGTATTGGTCCTGGAACATCGGCTACGGTAGTCAAGATAGCCTTGGTATTGGTCCTGGAACATCGGCTACGGTAGTCAAGATAGCCTTGGTATTGGTCCTGGAACATCGGCTACGGTAGTCAAGATAGCCTTGGTATTGGTCCTGGAACTTCGGCTACAGTAGTCAAGATAGCCTTGGTATTGGTCCTGTAACATCGGCTACCGTAGTCAAGAAAGCCTTGGTATCGGTCCTGTAACAGGGTGTTCAATAACTTGATTAACTAGCCTGACCTTGCTAAATTCACTGGCGCACCAGATTAAAAGACTTGTCCTTTAGTGTCCTTTACTGCTCCTCTGAGAGATATTAATCCCTCCCTCTCGGTACCGAGGAACAGCTGATGATGCATGATGAGGGAAACATGGGAACCGTTCCAAACACAGAGCACATCAGACGGACTACGTGATGTACGCGCTCTCCCCCCCCCCGACGGAGCCCACGCCGATGGGACACGGTGTGCTTAAGCTACAAAACTGGAACAATACTAAACACGAGATTCATCAAAGCTTTTTCAGCCCCTGCAGCTTAACCTCGTCGCAGTCGGACAGGCACGGACGGTTTGGCCAGGCTTTTCGGGCTTGGCTTCGACTGCAGAGCTACACAACATCAGTGGCTCTCATCGTGGCTCTCTTCTCCGGTCTTCTTATCCACGGTGTCAAGGACAACGGTGGTTAGCGTGTGTGTGTGTTGTATATGTTGTGTGTGTGTGTGTTGCATGTTGTGAGTGTGTGTGTGTGTGTGTGTGCCTCCGAGGTGTCAAAGCCCCTCCTCTCCTCGTACAGGGGGGGGAGGGGCATCTGGTACGAGAGACAGCCATTACCGTTATAATAACAGAATGATTAGCTTTATTATCTTGCCGTGGAACTCTTGCCGACCAGGGACTGTTCATCAGGCCTCTGGGCAGCTGAACTAGTGACCCTGAGGGAGGAGCAGCGGAGCGCTAAGGTGGAACGGTTTGCCTCGCCTGCCCCATCAATATTACTGACTTCTTTAATATCCCCGCAATGTTTTCTGTTGCACAGGGAGGTCTCTTAGATCAGATCATGCGCTCGGCTATCAAACATTCATCCTTCACCTGGGCGGTGAGACACGGAGGAATTCCTGATGTTTTACACGAGGCCTGAAGTCTAGAAAGAGTCAGCTTGGATCTACTAAGATGTCTAAAGTTATGTCTGTGTTAAGTATTCGAAACCTCGACGAATTTAGCTAAAACCCAGTACAGGTTCTTGTAAGTGAAGGGCGAAATACCCTCTAAGAACAGAATGTTCTTTCTTTTCGAGTTCAGGAATTCTTTTTGAAAGTCTCTCTTCCTGAGACGACGGTACTCACACTGCACCTCCAGGTATTTCTTTCTGCGCCTGGAAATCCTTCACGGCCGGGTGGTCCACGATACACACCACTGGAACGCCATCGTCCTCCCTGGACGCCACGAAGGTCAGTCTGCTCGTCACCGTGAACATCTTATAGAAGGCGTTCTCTACTGTGGACGTGCCTGCGGGAGACAATGTCAAACATTCAGCTTTTCAGAACCAGAGGCCTCCACACACACACGCAGGATGAAAACATTTGTGAGACGAGTCTCTCTCTGAAGGACTCGAAGCAATCAACTGTTCTTTAATAAACATCCTTCAGAGAGCAGCCTTTTCTTCGCGGTTCGATATTTTTTTGCGCCCACGTGCGAAAGGTTGGAAAACGCTCCGTTTAAATCGTAAAAAGCAAAAACATGTTGGAGTCGTTACCGAGGAGGAGGAGTGCCGTGATTAGAGCGAACGAGAGAGATAGAGACAGAGAGAGAGACAGAGACAGAGAGAGAGACAGAGAGAGAGAAAAGAGAGAGAGAGAGAGAGAGACAGAGAGAGAGAGAGAGAGAGAGAGAGAGACAGAGAGACAGAGAGAGAGAGAAAGGAGAAGAGAGATAGAGAGAGAGAGAGAGAGAGCTGAAGAGACAGAGAGAGAGAGAGAGAGAGAGACATAGAGATAGAGACATATATAGATAGATCGAGCTGAGAGAGACATAGAGAGATAGAGAGAGAGAGAGATATATAGAGATATATATAGATGAGATAGAGAGAGAGATAGAGCTGAGAGAGCTGAGAGAGCTGAGAGAGACAGAGCATCAGCTGTGCTGTCTCCGAGATGACCTAGCAGGGAGTTCAAACGTAGCGCCCTACAAACGGTCATCGAAAGGTGAGTCGGCTGAAAAGGCGACAAACGTCCGGCTTCGCTCCGCGCGGCTCGCTGATTGGCCGAGACTCGAGGGGGCGGTTTGTTTACGCTTCCTGGACAGCGCCGTCCTTGATTGTGGGTTCCCTGGCTCTCCGAGCCCCGGCGAGGCCAGGCGAGAGGAACACAAACGACCTCTCTCCCCACTGATGAGTTACGATCCCAAAACACAACACAGACAAAAGGGTCTGGCACAATGAACGTGGCGATTCTTCACCACGCTCACAGAAAGGAAGGGGGTGAACGAGGTACATTTGTAGTGGGGAGGGAGGGAGAGGGAGTTGTTATTGATTTATTTTTCTCGTCTCTCCTTATTGTTCCATTTTATAACAATCTCTTAGCGACATGGCATTTCATGTCACTAAAAGCAAATAGGACAGAACTGGACGGAGACTGCTCCATCGATGTGAGGTGGGCGGGGGGGGAGGGGGAGGAGAAAGGGAAAGAAGAAGGGAAGGAGGAAGAGAGAGAGAGGGAGGGAGAAAGAGAGAGACAGAGAGACACAGAGAGGGAGAGACAGAAAGAGAAAGAGAGAGCAGAGAGAGAGTGAGAGACTAAGAGAGAGAGAGAGAGTGAGAGAGCAGAGAGAGAGAGAGAGTGAGAGAGCAGAGAGAGTGAGAGAGAGCAGAGAGAGAGTGAGAGAGAGAGAGAGAGAGAGAGAGAGAGAGAGAGAGAGAGAGAGAGAGAGTAAGAGAGAGTGACAGATGGAGTACACAGTGCAGCAGGGATGTGTGTTCTCAGGACTGCTGTAAGGGAGATGAGATGACAGAAGCTCCCATCACTCTCCCAGCAGTGAGCTAACTCGTAGTTCCTCAGGCCAGCAGTGAGCTAACTCGTAGTTCCTCAGGCCAGCAGTGAGCTAACTCGTAGTTCCTCAGGCCAGCAGTGAGCTAACTCGTAGTTCCTCAGGCCAGCAGTGAGCTAACTCGTAGTTCCTCAGGCCAGCAGTGAGCTAACTCGTAGTTCCCCAGGCCAGCAGTGAGCTAACTCGCAGTTCCTCAGGCCAGCAGTGAGCTAACTCGTAGTTCCCCAGGCCAGCAGTGAGCTAACTCGTAGTTCCTCAGGCCAGCAGTGAGCTAACTCGTAGTTCCTCAGGCCAGCAGTGAGCTAACTCGTAGTTCCTCAGGCCAGCAGTGAGCTAACTCGTAGTTCCTCAGGCCAGCAGTGAGCTAACTCGTAGTTCCTCAGGCCAGCAGTGAGCTAACTCGTAGTTCCTCAGGTGTCCCAGCAGTGAGCTAACTCGTAGTTCCTCAGGTGTCCCAGCAGTGAGCTAACTCGTAGTTCCTCAGGTGTCTAACACCCTCCCTTCCTAACCCTCGTGCTTCTCACACTTCTACTCTGCCAGCGTGGAGAGAGAGAGAGAGAAAGAGAGAGCAAGAGAGAGAGAAGAGAGAGCAGGAGAGAGAGAGAGAGAGAGAGAGAGAGAGAGAGAGAGAGAGAGAGGGAGAGAGAGCACCAGCGAGGTGACAGAGAGAGAGAGAGGGAGAGAGAGAGCACCAGCGAGGTGACAGCTGTCGGCCCAGTAAGATGTTGAGATGTGGCTCTTGTGATAAACAGGTGTGTGTCATTGTTTGACAAGCTGAGAGCCAAACACAGAAAAGGGATTATTCATCACTTGTGAAAGTAAACATCTGTGAGATGTGGGAAATGCAAATGAAAGGTTCAGAGGAGGAACACTAAAGAGTTGGGATGAATTCTTATTTGACGTACAAAATAAAAAAAGCTTGACGGGAGTTCGTGTGGGAAAAAACACGAAATAAAGACGATTCATACGACCACCGAACGTCTCCGATTCTTCTAACAAGGATTTCCCGCTCGCAGCTGTGACACCTGTCCCATTGTTCAAGCTGAGACTGGCGCGAGGAGACAACCACTTCACTCCTTGAAGTCTGTGGAGAAGAACTCAGAATGATGTGAACTGAACTGGGAAAAATGTTTGAAAACATAATTGGAGTATGTTCCAAACTAGCTGTGGCGTTAATGTGCTGTACATGTCTTCTGTCTTCTCAAGGTGATGTACACCTGCTCAGGAGGTGTGTCTCCAGGTGAGGTACACCTGCTCAGGAGGTGTATCTCCGTCTCCAGGTGATGTACACCTGCTCAGGAGGTGTGTCTCCAGGTGATGTACACCTGCTCAGGAGGTGTATCTCCGTCTCCAGGTGATGTACACCTGCTCAGGAGGTGTATCTCCGTCTCCAGGTGATGTACACCTGCTCAGGAGGTGTATCTCCAGGTGATGTACACCTGCTCAGGAGGTGTGTCTCCAGGTGATGTACACCTGCTCAGGAGGTGTATCTCCTTCTCCAGGTGATCTACACCTGCTCAGGAGGTGTATCTCCTTCTCCAGGTGATCTACACCTACTCAGGAGGTGTATCTCCGTCTCCAGGTGATGTACACCTGCTCAGGAGGTGTATCTCCGTCTCCAGGTGATGTACACCTGCTCAGGAGGTGTGTCTCCTTCTCCAGGTGATCTACACCTGCTCAGGAGGTGTGTCTCCTTCTCCAGGTGATGTACACCTGCTCAGGAGGTGTGTCTCCGTCTCCAGGTGATGTACACCTGCTCAGGAGGTGAAACAGCTCCGTTTTATTCCACTATCTTACTTTCTGAACAAAGTCTACGCAAACCCATATACTGTACAAATGATATTAGGATTTTCCAACCATGACATTCTTCTTCAGATTAACTCGGCCATTTAAATGACGCTCAGTATCATTTAGAGTCATTTCGGAGTGGTAACTATTCCAGTCTACTGTAATTACGTTAACGACAAGTTAATTGCCTCTCTCCTAGTCCAAATGTGACTCCAGATTTCGAGTTCAAAAGAAACGACAAGAAGCTGTCGATGGAAGCACTTAGTCTTCCTCCCCCGTCCTCAACCATGTTTACTAGCTCTCTATCTCTCGAGCAGCTCGCTCGCTCTCAAATCGCGCAGAGCGTCTCCCTCCCCCTCTCGTCCTCTCTCTCTCTATCCCTCTCGATCTCTCTCTCGCTCTTCCACAACTCACCTCCTATCTCTCTCTCTTCTATCTCTCCTCTCTCTCATCCCCACCTCTCCTATCTCTTTGTCTCTCTCTCATCCCTACCCCTCCCCTCTCTCCCCCACCCCGCTCTCTCTCTCTCTCTCTCTCTCCTCTCCACTCTCGGTTTCAAACCCCTTAATTGTCATTCCTCCCCTCTTGCTCTCAGTGAAAGAGATCAAGAGAGTGGACACCAGGCTTCAGTCTCAGACATGCCATCCTGGCTGCCTGTAAAACAAAAGAAAAGTTCTTTATTTTAATCCGTCAGTCCGTGTCGCCGAGCTCGGCCGCCGAGCAGGGTAATTGAAATCACCCCAGAGTTTTCTTTCCAGACTTTGGGCTAATGACAGTTCTTGCCCTTGCCGGTCAACTGAGTAAATCACCCGTCTGCCTGTGTGCTGCCTGTGTCTCTGAGCTCACACGAGGAGAGGGGAGTCACCAGAGCTCACACTCACGCCAGCCTTTCATCCTCTTCCATCTCATTCCTGGCTTTAACGACAGGAAATATGATATCAGAGGATGAAATATTAACCAGAGGACCGGACTGGTAATATGAAGGAGAGAGAGAGAGACCATACGGAGAGCGAGAGAGCATAGAAGGAGCTTAGATACAGAGGGCGAGCGAGGAGAGAGAGACCTGCAAACTCCGAGAGGAGAGATGGAACGATGTGTACATCTACACCCAGAATGGTTGTAACCTTTCAATGGTATTTTCAAAGCCTGATCGTCCCTAAAGGAAGCCAGGTGAAATGATGAGGACATCTAATTAGAAGTAGATCTGAGAGGCAAGAGACCAGAGAAAGCTTGTATTTGGCACCAGTGAGTTTCCAGGACTGTTCTGGGAGAGGTGGCTGGAACATCTCCTCCCGTTTCCTCAGTTCCTCTCTAAGGTCGAACGCCCTCTTTCTCAGCCTCCGCGTTCTGTCAGTCAAACTATAGCTCAACAATGCCATTCATTACAATATTATGGCAATTGGAAGACTGGATTCAAGATTCAATACTGCTTTCAACCAGAAATCAAACACCCACTTATGAAGACTCAGGGAGGACATCGCTTCTAAAGCTCAATAAATCAGGTGTTTGTGTACGTGAGCGTGCACAATGGCTTCTGTACATGTATAGACACATACACAAAAACCTCTTTCTGAGGTTGAATTCAAAACCCAATCTGTCTCCACACCGACTAAAGCTACGTCCCAGTGGTCGACAACACTCGTGTCAAACTCCACTGTCAGGGTTCATGTCCTAGCTTCTTACAGTGCTTCTGTAAAAACATTAACTATTCATCACTCACACTTGCTGAAAACAGCAGAACCGTCCCTGACCTAAGCTCTCGATGCAGCTAAGCACGAGTCTTTTCAGAGCCCAGGTAGCCTAAGCACCCGTTAGCTGCATGTGTTCTGGCTCCAAACACAGTCTTCCCAGGCTGGTGGTCTTCCAGAGCACAGGTAGCCTAAGCACGCGTTAGCTGCATGTGTTCTGGCTCCAAACACAGTCTTCCCAGGCTGGTGGTCTTCCAGAGCCCAGGTAGCCTGATGATGAAAGCCTCTTTCGGGGTGTAAAGTCCAGAGAGAGGGAGGCTGGGCGTGGGGGTTTGTGAGTGAGGCTGGCTGGGAGAGGCTGGAGACAGACAGTGTGTGGGGGTGGGTAGGCATGGGGGAGGGAGGAGGGAGGAGGGGGGGTAGGTGGCCTTAATGGCTGCGCTCCTTTGAAGGCAGTATGAAAGCTGTCACGATGCCAAGGGGCGACGACAGGGCACCAGCCCCCCCCGACACTTTAATGGAATCAATCCAGAACCACGGGAGTGACCCAATTAGAACGAGGTGCCACTGATGTGGGCTAA
>CAEFZP010001964.1:0-7500 GCA_903064625.1 Mallotus villosus | reverse complement strand
CTCAGACTAAACAAGGTATGGAGGTGTCCTGGCCAGTGAGGATGAAGTCCTCAGACTAAACAGGTCTGGAGGTGTCCTGGCCAGTGAGGATGAAGTCCTCAGACTAAACAAGGTGTGGATCCATATCAGGCCCTCTCAACTCCACCCTCATACCTGCCTCTCTGAAATCCACTCTAACATCCATGAGGCCTTCCGCTGTTCACCTCCCCTCTCCAACCAGGCAGGTCCCCCAGTTGTGCCAGAATCATAGAGAGAGAGAGACAGAGAGGAGAGAGAGAGAGAGAGAGCGAGGCAAGAGAGGAGAGAGAGAGACAGACAGAAGGAGAGAGAGAGACAACCGTTACCAACCCTGCCAGCTCATCCCTAATCTCTCTGATCCCACTTGCCAGGTTTGTATGCCGTGTAACAGGAGCGGTTGTTTGTGCATCCAAACACACCCAGGGACGCGGACGTGTGTTTGTGTGGACACACACTACACACACTCACCTGTGGTAGGCAGTGAGAGAGAGAGCAGTAGAAATAGAGAAGAGAGAAAAGAGAGGATACCATAAACAAAAAGAAATAAGAAAAAAGTGATCATAACGAAACAAGAGCGTACTAAAATAACACATCCAAAATATAAGGGCGGCTGCAAGGGAGAGGGAGCGGCCGGTGTCGTGTGTGGCAGGGCCCGAGATGCTAAGCCCGGAGTCCTCGTGAGAAAACCGTACACAGTGGGCCGGGGGTGCCGGAAGACGATACACAGACATACCGGTACAATAGTGGGAATAATTTGAACAGGTTGGACACTGCACCGACATAGATTGAGGTGTGCCGGGACACACGAGTGTGTGAAAACGCAGCGGGTGGCGTGGGGGGCGGCAGCCACCTAGCGTAACTACCACGGTGCGCGTAAGGGCCTAAAAACCGCTGCACACATAGCTGCAGGAACGAAAATTTGGGTATACATCCACAACAGTCAAAACAGAAATGTGAAAAAAGCAGTCAGTAGACAAGATAATTGGAAGAACACAAACAAATAAAATACGAGTTTATATAATCAAAGTAAAGCTCACAACCCAATTAGATTTAATTATGATAGATAGTGGGGGAAAGAGCTGTGAAAGCAAAAAAAAACAAAAGAAATATCCGACTGAATGAGCAATGTGTGTAGGGATATTACAGGTGTGGGGGGGTACCATCGACGCTGGCATCTGTAATATGAAGTGTAAAAGTCAGGAAGGCATGGTCCGTATCGATCGTCTGTAGATACAGCACAGACAGCGTCATAGAGAGCGGCGTAGTGATCGCAGCGAGGGTGCAGCTGAGAGACGACAGAGTCGGTGGCGGAATTTGGTATACTGTGTGATAGCTGCGAGTGCGTAAATTGAGAGAAGAGGAACGACAACACGAGGTAAAGTGCCGTGATACGTGATAGACGGCGGCGAGATCAGGCGTGCTCAACAGAGTAGAGTGCGAAAACAAATAAAAAATATTGATGGAAAGGAACAAGACTAACGAGAAGTACAGCGAAACACGCTACTAGCGGGTATGTGTATTTACGTGCCAAGGTACCCCCCATATAGGAAACATATGCGTCAGACTGGCAGCTTCCCTTCACTTATAACCAAAGAAAGTGCGTGAACAGAGCAGACAGTATATGCACACAAGATGGCGATAATAATGACACACATGCTTTGCAGAAGCTTGAAAACAAACAACCGTTTGGGCAAAACACGAGGAGCTGTGAGAAGGGTGCGACAACAACTATTGGTATACACACACATACAGAGGTAGGCTATGGAGAATGGTATACGGGCCAGTCCCTCGAGCACCAAAAGACGACACATACAGACAGTATGGGGGTCGGTTGGGGACCCTCACGTCTACCAGGGCCCCCCGGGAGCGTTCTACTAACCCCCCACCTCGCCCCGCACACCTCCCCTGGTGTCGGTGCCCCTGGTCAGATGCGGAATTGTCTGCCAGCACCGGTTGTTCCAGACCCAAACCGGCGCCCGTCGTCGCTGACATTCGACCCTAACCAACTGCCCCCATGGAGATGCGGATGAGGGAGGGAGGTAAAGTGGTTGAACCACCTGATCCCTCCCTCCCCCCCTCCCCTCCCCTCCTCCGGGGCATCGTGGGGTGTTGTCAGGACGACGCGCCGCGTGGGTCCTGGAACAACCGCGTGGCTGGAGACAATCCCCCATCTGACCCAGGGGCACCGTAACCAGGGGAGGAGGGGGGGGGAGGGGGGGGTTAGAACGATCCCCGGGGGCCCTGGTCAGACGGAGGCCCCAACAGAACCCCATACTTTCCTGTATGATGTCGATTTTGGGGCCCGGGGTACAAATGATCCAGGAGGCCCAGAAACCCTAGTGGCACCCCTTGTCTTGTCGCTGTGTTGTTGTGAAGCTTCTGCAAAGCTGTTTTTTCATTATAAAACCATGTGTGCCATTACTGTCATGCTCTGTAAAGCCATTTCTCTTGGTTATTAAGTGAAGGTAGCTGCCAGTATCTCTATGAAAGTTCATATCTGAAATTGGCACGTCAACCAATAACAGAATAGGAGAGTGTAGGAGAGTGTACTATCCTGCTAGTCTTTGTTCCATTTCCATCAATATTTTTTTTATGTTTGTTTTGCGCATTTCTAAGTGACCCCCTGACTTCCCTGCGTCTGAAAGGATCACGCTAGATCGCTCTGGCATTTCAGCATGTAGAACCTCAGATTATCAGCAACCTTTACCAGCGAAGGCGCACCGCACGCGGGCCAGGAGGAGACCGACGCTCTCCAGACGTGCTCCAGACATATGGACGTAATCAGCATTTTCATAATGCTTTAATCATTCTATTGGTTTCTCACTAGCAAGCTAGTCTAAACAGATTAACCAAAAGCCCATCTGCCCTCACGACATCGCTTATTTGTGTGCTTTAATCCAGCACATTCTTCCAATCAATAAATTCAATTAAATCATTAGTGTCTGGCCGGCCCTCACTGAAAGAACTAACCCTGCTTTCATGTCAGGCACTCTAATTAGTCACACATTATCTCTGTGTGTCACATTAGTGGACTGCTGAGGGATTGTAGTCCCAGCGCGTCGCTAACGGAGCTACGGTTGTTAGCATTGAAAGTTTTTTAAGTCTCGAGCGAGAAGAAAATGAGTATGTTTTCTGACATACCCGACATAGTGAGGTTGCCAATGGGAAACGTACAAAATAACTGACAGGTTAGACTGATGTTTCGTCACGAAAAGACGTTTTCTCAGCGAGGTACAGGATTAGCATCTCGGGCCTGCGCGCTAAGAATAACTTGTTTTCCTTTGAGCCAAAACCTCTGCATGTTGGATGTGTTTCTCGCTATGCTCTGGTTTCGCACACTTGTTAGGTATTCCTCTCTCTCTCTCTCTCTCTCCCTCTCTCTCTCTCTCTCCTCTCTCTCTCTCCTCTACTCTCTCTCTCTCCTCTCTCTCTCTCTCTCCTCTGCTCCCTGGTTTGTTTGTAGCTCTTCCCAGATATGTTTATATTCATACAAACCTGGCAAGTGGGATCAGAGAGATTAGGGATGAGCTGGCAGGGTAACAGGTTGTCTCTCTCTCTCCTCTCTCGTTCTGTCTCTCTCTCTCTCCTCTCTTGCCCTCGCTCTCTCTCTCTCTCTCTCTCTCCTCTCTGTCTCTCTCTCTCTCTGCATTCCCTGGCACAACTGGGACCTGCCTGGTTGGAGAGGGGAGGTGAACAGAGGAAGGGCCTCTGGATGTTAGAGTGGATTTCAGAGAGGCAGGTATGAGGGTGGAGTTGAGAGGGCCTGATATGGATCCACACCTTGTTTAGTCTGAGGACTTCATCCTCACTGGCAGGACACCTCCAGACCTTGTTTAGTCTGAGGACTTCATCCTCACTGGCCAGGACACCTCCATACCTTGTTTAGTCTGAGGACTTCCTCACTGGCCAGGACACCTCCAGACCTCTGTTGTTTTGTTGGTGTTCCTCTCTCCACGGACAGCCCCTCTCCTGTCCTCCCTCATCCACTTCCTGCTTCTGCCTCTCTGGTGTTCGGGGGAGATGAGCTGGGCTAGCCTGGTGTTCAGGGGACATGAGCTGGGCTAGCCTGGTGTTCAGGGGAGATGAGCTGGGCTAGCCTGGTGTTCAGGGGACATGAGCTGGCTAGCCTGTGTTCAGGGGAGATGAGCTGGGCTAGCTGGTGTTCAGGGGAATGAGCTGGGCTAGCCTGGTGTTCAGGGGAGATGAGCTGGGCTAGCCTGGTGTTCAGGGGAGATGAGCTGGGCTAGCCTGGTGTTCAGGGAGATGAGCTGGGCTAGCCTTGTGTTCAGGGGAGATGAGCTGGGGCTAGCCTTGTGTTCAGGGGAGATGACTGGGCTAGGCCTGGTGTTCAGGGGAGATGAGCCGGGCTAGCCTGGTGTTCAGGGACATGAGCTGGGCTAGCCTGGTGTTCATGGGAGATGAGCTGGGCTAGCCCTGGTGTTCAGGGAGATGAGCGGCTAGCCTGGTGTTCAGGGGAGATGAGCTGGGCTAGCCTGGTTTTTAGGGAGATGAGCTGGGCTAGCCTGGGTGTGTTAGGGGAGATGAGCTGGGCTAGCCTGGTGTTTAGGGGAGATGAGCTGGGCTAGCCTGGTGGTCAGGGGAGATGAGCTGGGCTAGCCTGGTGTTCAGGGGACATGAGCTGGGCTAGCCTGGTGTTTAGGGGAGATGAGCTGGGCTAGCCTGGTGTTTAGTGGAGATGAGCTGGGCTGCCTGGTGTTTTAGGGGAGATGAGCTGGGCTAGCCTGGTGTTCGGGGAGATGACTGGCTAGCCTGGTGTTCAGTTAGCTGGGCTAGCCTGGTGTTCAGGTTAGCCGGGCTAGCCTGGTGTTCAGGGGAGAGAGCTGGGCTAGCCTGGTGTTCAGGGGAGATGATGCTGGGCTAGCCTGGTGTTCAGGGTAGATGAGCTGGGCTAGCCTGGTGTTCAGGGGAGATGAGCTGGGCTAGCCTGGTGTTCAGGGACATGACTGGGCTAGCCTGGTGTTCAGGGGACATGAGCTGGGTAGCCTGGTGTTCAGGGGACATGAGCTGGGCTAGCCTGGTGTTCAGGGGACAT
Source organism: Mallotus villosus (assembly GCA_903064625.1). Classification (NCBI taxonomy): domain Eukaryota; kingdom Metazoa; phylum Chordata; class Actinopteri; order Osmeriformes; family Salangidae; genus Mallotus; species Mallotus villosus. Next base: position 2,429 of record CAEFZP010001964.1, on the reverse strand, counting down.
GAGCTGGGCTAGCCTGGTGTTCAGGGAGATGAGCTGGGCTAGCCTGGGGTTCAGGGAGATGAGCTGGGCTAGCCTGGTGTTGTTCAGGGGACATGAGCTGGGCCTAGCCTGGTGTTCATCTTAGCCTGCCACCCCATAATGAATCAGGCACTTCTCCTCGCACAGCAAAACACCAATATTGAACTAAGATGACCGCGTCCAATCAGTTTTTTTTTAATGTTTATATATATATTTTTACAAGCATTTTCTTCTCTGCTCCAAACATGGCATTGGGATGAAGCGGAGGAGCAGAGAGGAGGGGGGGAGGAGAGTGGGGCCAGGGAGGGGGAGGGGGAGGGCCAGAGAGGTTATGAATGTCTGCTGTCTGTCAAAGCAGGAGAAGGGGGGTGAGGGGGGGATAGCTGTCATCTTAACCACACGTTGGCTCCATCACACTCGCCTGGCAAAGCAAAGCACTAATGGACTCCTCATATCAGATGGGAAAGTGTGAAAGCAGGAGTTGAAAGAGAGAACGTGTGTGTGTGTGTGTGTGTGTGTGTGTGTGTGTGTGTGTGTGTGTGTGTGGGTGTGTGTGGCTCCCACCCTACCACCCACTCCTGCGCTACTTGGGAGAGAGACCCTGAACTAGTTGTGTGAACCTCAAGTTAGGACTCTGTTCGCTGGCACCCCGAGACCCTGCTTCAGTGGGAGGGGGAGGGGAGTGGATGGGGAGTGGATGAGAACAGGTTGCTGAATATTAACCAACCGTCAGTCCTGCTGCCATGTCTCAGTCCGCCGTCTTTACAGAGAGACACACACACACACAAGGAGCGAAAGGCGTCATGATGATTTTACAATCTCCAGTATGATCGTGTCGCACTCCTCCTCTTCCTCTGTCTCACTCCTCCTCTTCCTCTGTCTCCCTCCAGCCTGAAAGACGTCCGTTTCAGCTGGTCAACTTCTCGGACACGAGCTGCGCGTGTCCCTGTCCCACGTGTCGCTGTCGTACGAGGGCAGATACGTGTGCAGCTGTACCCCGACCCCTCCTCAGAGGCCTACGCTGACATCACTGTTCTGAGTAAGACCACGCACACACCAGACAACGCACACACCACACACAGAGACACCACCTACATCCAGCCCCGAGACACGACCCAGACACACAGCACCACACACCGCACGACCACACACACAACACACACACACACAGCACTCACATCAGCACACGAACACAGCCACACACACCACACCAGACACATCACACAGCACGCGACACCACTCAGACACACACCCACACACGCGACACGCACACCCACACACATCACACACCCCACACACACAGATCACACACACCCACACACACCACAGCAGACCCTATACACCACAGCACGACACAGACATCACACACACACACATCAGACACACACACACACAAACATCACACACAAACACCACCACACTGTACACACCGACCCTCCTCAGTATGTGCGCTACTCTGACATCACTGTTCTATTAGTCGACCCCACGATCACACACCAGACACCACTACATCCACACACCTACAACACACACACACCCCCATAACACACACGCACGCACACAGCACACCCCCATACACACACACCACCGACAGACCCCCATTCTGCCCGCCTGGATCACTTCGTCATCTTATCGACATCTATAAGGTATAGGATTCTTGGATCGTCCAGAACCCAAACAAATGCCTCTGCCCACCTGCTCCAAGAACTCGATGCAATGACTGATTCGAAGCGTCATGCTGAACGCCTTACACCACTGATACGGCCTTCAACCTGCAACCCACTGATTACAAGCCAGCAACCTGGCAACCAACACCGCTCCCAGCTGGTCTGGGCTAGGTATAGCAACCTCTTGTACTGAGGTAATGATGTAAAAAAGACACAGTGCAACGACACTCTACACAACACACACACACACACACACACACACAAAACACACACACCACAGGACTTTCATCAGTATCTCGCGGTTTAGGGTATCATGACATTTTTCAGGGCAGCAAACGGCTCGTGTGCGAGGTCGCCGAGAGGGGTCTTACTAATGGCAAAATTTCCCTCCAAGAGTCACAAAACGGCAACAATTTACGATGTCTGTTATTTGAAGAGATCTATACAAGCGGGCTAACATTTTAACACAAACACTCGATCATTACAGTCGATTTACATGAAGGATTGATGGTGTTTTTTCCACTCACGCCCCGCACTTAGCTTTCATCGGTGTGCGCCACTAAACCAACACCGGCACCTAGTATAGTATAAATATTTCGTATTATTTCTAATATATTTTCTGATTTCCAAAACATACGGTATCTACGGGGTTCTGACATTTAAGGTTAATTCCTCGTTAATCATCGTTTTGGTTTGTTGGATGAGACATTGGACAACACTTGATGATATGTATCGCTCAGCCTG
>CAEFZP010001963.1:0-47041 GCA_903064625.1 Mallotus villosus | reverse complement strand
GCTCTCCCAAGGGTCTCACCTATGCATCGCTATACCCATTTTCTCCAAGCTAGGCTGCAGACCCAGGTTCTCTACGAGCTGCTAGCCCCTGGTCTCACGGGCTTCTAGCCCAAGCTCATGAGGCTGCTAGACCCCCGGCTCACGATGGCTTCTAGACCCCAGGGTCTCACAAGGGTTTTTAACAGTGGTTTGTTCTTCTCAACTTCCGTGGAGACGTTTTTTGCAGACTCAGGTCCCATCATTCATCCGCTCCCTCGAAGTCGATTTCGTCTTGCACGATGTCGCGTCGTCAGGGTTACATGGAAGTGTTTTCCTCTCCCGGTTTTTTTTCCGGCAGCTCACGGTCTCCTCGTCTTCCCTCTCGTCGGGGCCCAACAAAGCTCCTCCCCATCCTCCCGGGTCGCTGTGTACCACCCCCCCGTTCCCTGCATGTCTTCTTCTCCTTTCTCCTCCCCGTTCCCTGAAAATCCTGTCAGGACGAAAACCACACATGAACCCACATGACCACCATTACACAAGCAACCACACTACACCCACCACTACCCTCACACCCACCATTAACCGCCACCACAATTAACCAGCGCACAACGCACAAACACAAAACACACCACAAAGTTTTCTTCCTTCTCTTATTCTCAAAAACTAATTATGTTATAAAGATATATAATTATATTTAGAAAAGATAGAAGAACAGATTTAGATCAATATATTTTATAAATATATATGATATATATTTTTTACCATACTTTATTATATATCTTACTATCTAATTCTAAAAATATTATCTATCATCAATAATATAAATTATTAATTAAAATTCATTTACAGTATATACAGATACATTTTACCATATAAAATATACATATAGTAATGAATATATTACTAAATATATATAATTAATATATGATAAAATAATATAATTAAGATCTGATAATAGCGAGAAATTATAGTATAAATATGACTCTTAATATCTTATATCTATATCTTTGCATTTTATCTTATTTTATCTACTTCATTTTTTCATAGATGCATGTAGGGTAGTCAGTGATTTATTCCCGTTATTATAAGCATTGATCGAGCACGTGAGGGTATTAAGGTTAGGGGAGGCAGGGAGGCCCTTTGTGTACTGTTTTCAGTCGCCACTTAGCTTGGCCTCTCTGTGCCTCTCTGCTGTTTATTTTCCTACTATCTCGTTTCATCTAATAGGCAAAATATTTAGCTGACAGCCCCATTTGGTGGGAGAGTTATGAGAGCGTTGCCAACCAGCCCATTTCCCCGTCCCTACGGAGAGCAGACCAGCTATCCCAACTCTCTGTGTCTTAATCTGCCCACTGCCTCTGCGCCACAGGAAACCACCATTGGTAAATCATCTGGAACCACATTTAGACTGATTCACTAATTACACTCAGGATATCTTTCGTCAGCTCCCAAAAATGCAATTTCTGCACAAAGAGTCCAGAAAGCAGGAGGGAAGAACGTCAAAGATTGACAGAGAGAGAGAGAGAGAAAGAAATGAAGATGAATTAAGAAAGAACAGAACATATCGTCACCAAACTCCCCTCAGAGACGAGAACATCCTTACAACAGGATGTGATGCGTTTTAAAAAGAGCTCACAACTGAACGACTGTGGTAGAAAAGAGGGGAAATTATCCAAGTCTATATTTTTGCGCAGCGCAGAATCTGCCACTGTACGGATGTAGATTCAGAGACAACAGAAGTATTTCAGGAGATGTTATACTGAGTTTCTGAGAGTTTCTAAAAACGCACTGCCCCCTAGTGGAGGAAGAGCACCTAGGCAGCCTGCAACACTTAGGGTGCAGTGTCCAGACTGCGGGTCGACACAAGGGGGACAGCTCCGGGAGAAAAGAGCGAGCTCTATGATTGAGAAACAGATTCGCTAATTACGCTTTCAAACGTGGTAATTTGCTGAGGATAAAGTATCTATCATAAGTAGTCAGGAGCGCAGCGCTTTGAGAGGAAACATGAGCTGACCTTTTCACCTCAGACTTCTACCCTCTTCCTGTAGGCAGACATGTTTGGTCCGATGTGGCCTGCTCACATCTGCATGTCTTCTCTCTCTCTCTCCTCATGTCTCTCTCTCTCTTTCTCTCTCCTCGTGTCTCTCTCTCTCTCCTCATGTCTCTCTCTCTCTCTCTCTCTCTCTCTCCTCTCTCTCTTCTCTCTCTCTCTCCTCATGTCTCTCTCTCTCTTTCTCTCTCCTCTTGTCTCTCTCTGCTCTCTCTCTCTCTCCTCATTTCTCTCTCTCGTCTCTCTCCTCATTCTCTCTCTCTCCCTCATTTCTCTCTCCTCTCTCTCACTTCCTCTCTTCTCTCTCCTCATGTCTCTCTGTCTCTCCCTCCTCTCTCTCTTCTCCCTCTCTCGGTCCTCTCTCTTCCTCCCTCTCTCTCCCGCTGTCTCTCCTCTTCTCTCCCTCTCTCTTATTGTGTCTCTCTCTCTCTCTCTCTCATCTCTCTCTCTCTGTCTGTCTACAACTTCATGTCCTCCAGACCGACCCAGACTGGGAGATCTCTATCTTCTCCCCAATCTCTCCCAAGACAGATATAATAAACCTACCAACCTTTCTTCTTGCTCCACGAGCTCGGAAGGATTTCTTTGCATAATCATGAAAGATGATTGTATGCACCCAGATATCTTTGCACATGCACGGGCCAAAAGTCAACAGTTAAAATGAACCCCTGCACGTTTCCAAATGTTGTAATTATCCAGATGTCAGTTATGATCATGTTTTACCCAGAACCCCCCTGGGCAACATTGTATTAATAAAGTCTTGGGACTGTAGAGCAGCGGGGGTCTGGTGGGGTCAAGCAAGGCCGTGTCCACTGATGTTTGCCTATATCATCTCCCTGTTTACCCCACAGCTCGGAACGACTGACCAAGAAACAGTTCAGGCTCTTCTGCTGAGTCTGACACAAAGACCGACATACATACGAGAGAGAGAGAGTAGAGGAGTAGAGAGAGAGAGAGAGAGAGAGAGAGACCGAGAGACGAGCAGAGAGCTAGAGAGAGAGACCGAGCAAGAGAGATCTCTCACTCATCTCAATCAGATACTCGCGCTACGATCTCCGGCCTCATCTGCTGATACCCTTCTCTCACAACCGCCCCTTCCTGACACTTACTCCTCCTCAGAATGATCAGGAGACGCCTGGCTCTGGCCTGTGTTGCCGATAAAGTTTCGTATTTCACATTGAAGTAGGAGTCTTTCCTTGTCGTCTAGTATAGCACTGCTACTGTCCAACTCAAGCGAGGGCGAGGACATGGCGGTGCCTGGAGACACACACACACACCACACCACACACACACACACACACCACACACACACACACACACACCACACACTCAGTCAGGAACCGCACATTGGGACTTACAGTGAATTGAACTTTACAACAATATTGGTCACTGTGAGATCCTCTCAGACGAAGACCAGAGAGCTGACCACACAGACTTCAGGAGAGGGACTGTCATTTACAGAGCTACTGTACTCAATTATTTTTAGATTAATTGGAGACGTCCAGTGTTATGACTGGCTGCTGGCCACATGTCCACTGTTCTCGAGAACTTTTCAGTCTTAGCAGCACATCCTCTTAGACTAACAGTCTTGGTTTTCCTGCTGTAAAAGCAATTCAGTCAGAGAAAATATGGAATATAATTGTTGTCCCCAGAGACGCAGACAGATTTTAATCAATCTGCTTCTGCAGGTACATAAATGCTCTAGCAATAAGCAAATTAAATTTCAAATCGTATAGCTTGAGACTTTACAGTTGTGTTTCAGATTGAGTGAGTGCTCTGCGGTAGCTGCTGGTGTGATTGAATCAGCGTCTTGTGGCGGTCGTGTAGCGGTCGAGTGGCGGTCGTGTAGCGGTCGTGTGGCGGTCGAGTGGCGGTCGTGTAACGGTCGTGTAGCGTCGTGTAGCGGTCGTGTGGGCGGTCGTGTAGCGGTCGCGTGGCGTCGTGTAGCGTCGTGTAGCGGAGCTGTGGTTCACCTGAGACTTTACCGTTCTCGTGCTTCTTCAGGTGGCGGTCCAGGTTGGTCTGCTGGCCGAAGCAGCGGTCACACAGGTGACACTTGAAGGTTTTCTCCTTGTTGTGGATGTTGCGGATGTGTCGCTGCAGGTTGGAGGAGATGCTGAAGGAGCGGTCACAGTATTTACACACCTGCGGAGAGGAACACAGGTGAGCTCTCAGTGTTCATCACAGTGGCTGAACATGGTTCTCACATGGTTCTCACATGGTTCTCAACATTGTTCTCACATGGTTCTCACATGGTTCTCACATGGTTTCTCACGTGGTTCTCACATGGTTCTCACATGGTTCTTACATGGTTCTCACATGGTTCTCACATGGTTCTTACATGGTTCTCACATGGTTCTCACATGGTTCTCACATGGTTCTCACATTCTAATAGGGAAAAGGCACACGCCAACACAAGCTTTTACAGACGAATGTTTCCCCTCTCTCTCACACAGACAAATGAGCTTGTGGAAGGTGAAGCAGCACTGTGTCTTATCTCGAGCCCAGCACAACAACAAATCACATTCTTTTCTCACAAATAAGCAAGCAGCTAATGGGTTTTTCACCCCCAGAAATCAGAGCCCAAGCCAATTTCTTCATGCAAATTATACAAGATGATTACATCTTTTTCTTTCGCTGGAATTAACTGGCTTGATTGGTCGTCCCTTAGGAACGCCAGTTATCTTGCTAAAAACTGCAATGAACAGCCAATCTTGAAAGGCGTTCCAGCAGTGTAGTGGAGTCACAATGGGGCAGCTGAGGGCTCCTTCTGCGTGGTCAGCTGGCTTCACTGAGGTTGAGGCTGCCTGTGGATTAGCCCTGCAGCTGGGGCTGGGGTTGGGGTTGAGGCTGGGGTTGGGGTTGGGGTTGAGGCTGGGTTGGGGTTGGGGTTGAGGCTGGGGTTGAGGCTGGGGTTGGGGTTGGGGCTGGGGTTGGGGTTGAGGCTGGGGTTGAGGCTGGGTTGAGGCTGGGGTTGAGGCTGGGGTTGGGGTTTGGGTTGAGGCTGGGGTTGAGGCTGGGTTGGGGTTGAGGCTGGGGTTGAGGCTGGGGGTAGGGGTTGAGGCTGGGGTTGAGGCTGGGGTCTCGACTGATGTCATCCTCCTGCCTCCCACCAGGATCTGGACATCTGACTATGTTTCTCATAGATAACCTCCACCAGACTGGAGAACCTCCACCAGACTGGAGAACATCCACCAGGACCTCCACCAGACTGGAGAACCTCCACCAGGCTGGAGAACATCCACCAGACTGGAGAACATCCACCAGGCTGGAGAACCTCCACCAGACTGGAGAACCTCCACCAGACTGGAGAACCTCCACCAGACTGGAGAACCTCCACCAGACTGGAGAACCTCCACCAGGAGAGCTCTCTGGATGAAGTCACCACTCTCGTTTGGTGGTGCGGCGCGTGTGTTCTCTGAGAGTTAGTCAGTGTGTAGGTTTGACACGGACATTCACCAATGACCTGATGTCCTAATGAAAAGCTTCCATTCTGCATTGTGTGTGTTCACACACTGAGACAGCGGGGAGGAGGTGGACTCCTGTCAGCCAGACTCAGGCTTCCCACAGCCCTGAGGCCTCCTTATAAGCAGGGTATGCTCAGCCATGATAACACACACTCACACACACACTCACACACACCACACCCACACACACGCAACACACACATCAACACGCACATCACACGCACACACACACACACATCACACACCCACACACACGCAACACACACACACATCAACACCACACACACCACCACACCACACATCAACACCACACACCACACATCAACACACACCACACCACACCACACACACACACCACTCACACACACACACATCACACCCACACACACACACACATCAACACACACACACACATCACACACATCAACACACCACACACACACGCAACACACACAATTATCCAGCAAGACTTAAAGCTATTTGTTTATCCTGGCACCCAAGGGTGAATGCTAACATTGCTGTCCTAGTGCTCTTTCAGGAAACAGGGTGATCATAGTTGTGTAAGTGTATGTTCCAGCAGGTGAGTGTGTACTGACAGGTGAGTGTGTGTGTGGTGACAGGTGAGTGTGTGTGTACAAACAGCTGTGTGTGTGTGTGTCTCTCACCTGTATGGCTGCTCTCCTGTGTGTGTCCGGAGATGGCGGGTCAAGTTGGCGGAGCGAGGGAATATCTTGCCACAGTACCTAGAGGAGAGAGGACATGTGGTGGTGTTGTTTACTCCAGCTTTACACAGCACAGACACCAAGACCAGCTTTACACAGCACAGACACCAAGACCAGCTTTACACAGCACAGACACCAAGACCAGCTTTACACAGCACAGACACCAAGACCAGCTTTTACACAGCACAGACACCAAGACCAGCTTTACACAGCACAGACACCAAGACCATCATCTTCTACTGTCACCTGCTGATCTCTCTCTGTTTTGTCATAACATGTTTCATTAATCAGTGTGTAGTAAACCACAGAGCTTAGTGTACAGCTCCCACACACACACACATGCTCACACACACACACACACACACAAACACACACACACACACACGCTCACACACACACACACACACACAACACAAACACAAACACAAACACACACACACACACACACACACAAACGCTCACACACACACAGCGGCAGATCAAGCCCTGTCGGGGTCCGAAAGCACAAATCTGAATCTGTTAATCAGGACTGACTCTACTCCGACCGGCGTCAACGCCGTAGGAGACCAGCAGATGTGGGAGATGGGATGTGCGTCACCATGGTTACCTGCAGGTGTAGCGCTCCTTGCCCTGCGCAGCAACGTTTCCGTGAGGGCGTTCGTCGGAGCTCTGAAGTCAAACATGGAGGGGACCGAGCGCAGGAGGTCACCTGACTCTGGCTTCAGGGAACCAAACGTCTCCAGCTTCTCAGCCATGTTCTCAATGGCTGACATCTGTGGAGAGAGAGACATAGAGAGAGAGAGAGAGAGAGAGAGAGAGAGGAGAGAGAGAGAGAGAGGATAGAGAGAAGATAGACAGAGAGAGACAGAGAGATAGACGAGAGAGAGAGAGAACGCTAGAGAGATATATAGAGAGCGCGAGATAGAGCTAGATGAGATAGAGATCTAGAGAGATCTCTCACTCTCGAGACGCTAGCTACTCTACGATAGCATATCTCGAGACGCTGATCAGATGACCTTTGTTTAGAGGTTCTGTAAGCAGGACTGAAAGTCATGACAGGGCTTAGAGCAAAAGAGAAGTAAGTTACATTTTTTTTATGTTATATTTTTATTATATCAATTATCATTTATTGTATCATATTTAGTATCGATACTTTCATTGAAATTAGGCTTCAAGAAAATTATATTTCCAAAGAATTTTAAAAACATTTTTTTTTACTTATGCCTATTTTGCTCCAAACTCAATTGAAGGGTTTCACTTAAGCCTTAAATGTTTTTGCCATTTTTATATAGCTAATCAAGACCTATAAATTATATATGAAGCAATTTTGTTCTGCAAAGATGTCCCGCTCCCTCCTTTTGTTCCAGTCCTACAACGTCCATAATTATGTTTTTACAACATTAGATTTTGTTCTCATATCATCTTCCATTGAAAATCTCCCCAAAATGATTGTAAAGATATTATTTGGTCAACACTTCTACTCAAAATCCCCAAATATGTCACTTTTGAATTTCGTTTCATTTGAGGTTTTTTTACCAACCATACACTTAACATAAAAATGTTTGTTCTTAATATATCAGATATTTCGGTTATTGGGTTATTGTTTTTCATCAACGAGTGAAATGATGTCATGCTTATTATATTTGACACAATGTTCCACCAAACAAGGCAAAGCCTTACACACACACACACACACACAATCACACACACACAATCACACACACAAAGGAAAGGGATACACATAATCTACTAATTATGGGTAACATTTGCTTTTCAAGATGTTTGAATGCGTGCATGGATGCCCGTGTGTGTGTATGTGTGTGTGAGAGAGCATGTGTGTGTATGTGGAGGGCATGTGTGTGTATGTGGAGAGCATGTGTGTGTATGTGGAGAGCATGTGTGTGTATGTGTGTGTGGGGGGTGTGAGAGAGCGTGTGTGTGTATGTGGAGAGCATGTGTGTGTATGTGGAGAGTGTGTGTGTATGTGGAGAGCATGTGTGTGTATGTGTGTGTGGGGGTGTGAGAGAGTGTGTGTGTGTATGTGGAGAGCTGTGTGTGTATGTGGAGAGAGTGTGTGTGTGTTGGGGTTGTCTCAGTGTGTGTGTGGGTTGTGTGGTGTGTGGTGTGTGGGATGTGTGACGAGTGGTGTGTGTGTGTGTGGAGCCTAATTAACTGTCAGCATGTGCACATTTGAGGGAGCATATGTATACTTTTGATTTGTGTGTGAGAAAAAGAGAGAAAATACAGATACAAAAATAATGTTTTTGTGCATGGTTGTGTGTGTGTGTGTGTTGGAGGGTGTGAGAGTGTGTGGGTGTATGTTTGGGGGGGGGGTGAGAGTGTGTGTGGGGTGTCTGTTTGGGGGCAGTGCAGAGTGTGTGTGGGCGTGTGTTGGGGGGTGTGCGTGTGGTGTGGGTGTGTGTTTTGCGTGAGGCAGACGCGTGATTCATGTCCATTGCTGGGCTGTAAACCATTGTGTAGAGAATGGAGGCAGACAGCACATTTGTCAATATGAAGGATGTTGACGTTCCTGATCAAGGGCCAGACACGGGTAAAATGATATGGCTGTGCTGGGTGGGGTGGGACAGGAGGGGGGCCTCTGTTGGTGGTTGGGGGGGGGGGGGGGTTTGGTTGTTTTTTGTTGGGGGGTGTGTGGTGTTTTTCTTTGGTTTTGTCTTTTTTTCTTTTTTTTCTTTTGTGGTTTTTGGTTCTTTTGTGTGGTTTTTCTTTTTTGTTTTTGGTTGGTTTTTTTTTTTTCGTTTTTTTTTTTTTCTTTTTTTTTTTTTTTTTTCTTATTTTTTTTTTTTTTTTTTTTTTTTTTTTTTTTTTTTTTTTTATTTTTTCTTCTCTTTTTGTTTTTTTTATTTTATTTTCTTATTTTTTTCTTTTCCTTTCCCTTCAGCTCTCCCTAGAACGGGCCTGAGTCGTAGCCGAGCACGCCTCCAGCTCAGCCTCGATGTTGCACCGGCCCAAGTGGTTTTGGTGGTCTGTTGGCCATTCTTTTTTACACACCCCCTCCCACCGACGGGCCACAGCAGCAGCCACGCAAGACGACCGACCCGCAAGGTTGAAGCGTGCCACAGGTGACCCCCCCCCCGCGCGTGAACTCCGCCCGGTCATCCAGACCTGCCTTCCTAGGGGAGAAGAAACCCCCCACAACCACCCACGGCGTTCCGCCGCAATCGGGCGCCGACGACCAACCCCCGCCCCTAGGAAGAGCCCCACCGCACGACATCAGCTTGACCCCACAGCACCACCTTTCCCGGGTGTCCATCTCTCTGCGAGAGCCCTTCCGCCGTCCTGTTTTTCCGGAACGAGTGCCTCCATTATTTCCGATTGCCATTCATTATTTTTTTCAGTTTTTCTTTCCCTTTATATTCGGTGAGAAGCAGTAGAACGGTATGTTTGCCCTTATTTTTTCCTAGTCTGTGGTGTAATATATCTCTACTGCGCGCCGCCCGTCTACCTGTCTCCCCCCCGTACCCTCCTCTTTCTCCCGCTAATCTCGTCTAGGGCAAGGGCGGCTCTCCTAACCGGTGAAAAGCAGAACTACAAGGGGACACCCTGGAGCAGCTTTAGCTGCTGTAGTAGCAACTTCTCCTTTCCCTACGGAGTGGACTCGCACAGCAATCCGGCCATCCCGCTCGCTCCCCTACAGAGACGCTAACACCATCCCTAGTCACCAAGGTAAATAAGAGTTTTGGGAGATTGGTTTACAAGAAAGGAGGTACCGGGGTTTGAGTGTGGAGCCGCGCAGACCCACCATAATGCCAAACCTAGAGGTGTTGACCGAGCGTAGCCCGCCGCTTCTCGCTGGGTGGCTCCTGGGTGCCCTGTCAGCCTGACAAACAATAAAATATACCCATAACGCCTCAGGGCTCCCCCTCTACCCTGCTTTTCTTGTCCTTTGCTCCCTTTCTTTCCGTTTTTTCTTTCTCTCTCTCCTGCACTCTCTCCCCCCCTCCTCTCTTCCGCTCCTCTTTCTCCCCTCTCTTCGTCTCTCATTCTCTCCTCGCGCCCTTCTCTCCCTCCTTCCCTCTCTCTCTCCCTTTCCTCTCCCCTCTCTCCCCCCTCTCGCTTTCCCCGCGCTCTTCGTCGCTCTCCTCCCTCTCTCTCTCTCTCTCTATCCCTCTCTCTCTCTCTCTCTCTCTCTCCCTTCTTTTCTCTCTCCTCTCTCTCTCTCCTCACTCTCCCTGCTCTTCTCTCTCTCTCTCTCTCTCTCTCCCTCTCTCGTCTCGTCGATCTCTCTCTTTGCTCCCTCTCTCCTCTCTACCTCTCTCTCCCCCTCTGCTCTCTCCCTCTTCTCTCTCTCTCTCTTCCCATCTGCTCTCTCCTTCTGCTCTTCTCCTCTTCGTCTCTCTTTCTTACTGATGAACGACAACCACCCAGATCTTCATTGGCCTATGAGTTACCAAAATTCCCAGTGTAAGGTTTTTCTTATCTCCTCCTTTCCTTCCTTCTTACTTTTTCTTAATTTTAATTTTCGCTTTCCTGTTTTTCTCATGTACATCTTCGCCCATTCCTGGTTTCCTTTCTATTTCTTCTTTTTTTTTTTTTTTTTTTTGTGTTGTTGTTTTGTTTTTTTTTTTTTTTTTCTTCTTTGTTTTTCTCCCCTCCAATTCCTTATTCTTCTTCGGAATGTATTTCATAAGGATCGTTACGGCAACAGCGTGGCTACGTTTCCATAGCTCAATAAGAGGCCGTAATTCTAGGTAGCATTAGTGGTCCTAAAGCTGTCCAACATAGTGAGTCTCTCAGATGAGACTGTCCAGCTGTCCAACATAGTGAGTCTCTCAGATAAGACTGTCCAGCTGTCCAACATAGTGTGTCTCTCAGATAAGACTGTCCAACATAGTGTGTCTCTCAGATGAGACTGTCAGCTGTCCAACATAGTGAGTCTCTCAGATGAGACTGTCCAGCTGTCCAACATAGTGTGTCTCTCAGATAGGACTGTCCAACATAGTGAGTCTCTCAGATAAGACTGTCCAACATAGTGAGTCTCTCAGGAGAGACTGTCCAGCTGTCCAACATAGTGAGTCTCTCAGGAGAGACTGTCCAGCTGTCCAACATAGTGAGTCTCTCAGGAGAGACTGTCCTTCTGCTGAGGAGCTGCTGGGTGTGGCCCACCCTGTCTCCTGGCCCACTCAAGTCAAACTAACTCACACTCCTTCACCTTCTGCTGAGTGTCTCGTGTCTCTAACTGCTCCGGGGCCGGAGGGAGAGGCAGAGACAGAATCAGAGACAGAATCAGAGACAGAATCAGAGACAGAATCAGAGACAGAATCAGAGACAGAATCAGAGACAGAATCAGAGACAGAATCAGAGACAGAATCAGAGACAGAATCAGAGACAGAATCAGAGACAGAATCAGAGACAGAATCAGAGACAGAATCAGAGACAGAATCAGAGACAGCCTCAGAGACAGAATCAGAGACAGAATCAGAGACAGAATCAGAGACAGAATCAGAGACAGCCTCAGAGACAGAATCAGAGACAGAATCAGAGACAGAATCAGAGACAGAATCAGAGACAGAATCAGAGACAGAATCAGAGACAGAATCAGAGACAGCCTCAGAGACAGAATCAGAGACAGAATCAGAGACAGCCTCAGAGACAGAATCAGAGACAGAATCAGAGACAGAATCAGATACAGAATCAGAGACAGAATCAGAGACAGAATCAGAGACAGAATCAGAGACAGAATCAGAGACAGAATCAGAGACAGCCTCAGAGACAGCCTCAGAGACAGCCTCAGAGACAGAATCAGAGACAGAATCAGAGACAGAATCAGATACAGAATCAGAGACAGAATCAGAGACAGAATCAGAGACAGAATCAGAGACAGAATCAGAGACAGCCTCAGAGACAGCCTCAGAGACAGAATCAGAGACAGAATCAGAGACAGAATCAGAGACAGAATCAGAGACAGAATCAGAGACAGCCTCAGAGACAGAATCAGAGACAGAATCAGAGACAGAATCAGAGACAGCATCAGAGACAGAATCAGAGACAGCCTCAGAGACAGAATCAGAGACAGAATCAGAGACAGCCTCAGAGACAGAATCAGAGACGGAGTCAGAGACAGCCTCAGAGACAGAATCAGAGACAGCCTCAGAGACAGAATCAGAGACGGAGTCAGACTAAGCCAGTCTCTCTGTCTCCCTGCCTCGTCAGATATTGATTCGGTCTAACAGGACACAGAGTGTGAGATGTCTGGAAGTGGGACAGCTAGATGAATAGCTGCACATTTTATCCCCGATGAGAGTCCCTCGCCCCCCCCACCCTGCAGCCACCACCCCCCCACCCCCCCCCCTCCGGTACCCCCGCTGCCCTCCTGTGTGTCGTTGAACTTGCTTGTTGCTGTAGTGTCTCTGAGGGCCTCTGTTGATTGGCTAGCCTCAGATGTCAGTGGTGCTGAGAGCAGCTTAATTAGCGAGATGCATTCTCAATTGTTGATCTTATCAGAAACCAGATGTCTGAGAGTTCCTCCCCCCCCTCCCCGTGCCCACTCCCCTCCCTCTCCACGTCCCTGGGAGACTGTTACCCTCTCGCTGATGCAGAACCCCCCCACCCCCCCACCCCCCCACCCCCCACCCCTGTGCCCATTATAGCAGGCTAGCTTTGCTGTCCAAACAAGCGGCCCTCCAGTCAGAGTAGCTATGTGGGGAAACCCCCTAAAAAGTCCCATCATCACCAGTGCAAATAAACACCGAGCGAAAACCTCAAAGAGTTTTGTTTGCAAACTCAAGCAGATTGGTAATATTGTTTAAACACGACGATTTACTATATGAGGATTATATTTGACATACACAACAATTTGTAACAGTACTTCTTAACGTGTGAGATGTGAGCAGTGATTGGTGGGTCAGATACATGCAGAGAACTGTGGGGTGGAGGAAGACGTTAAGTCAGGACTTACCCAGGTCCTCTGGTCTGGCATACGGAACTAAGGGGCGGGACAGAAGGAAAAGAGTCATCAGAATCAGGAAGTGCATGAATCAACAGCTTTTGATTGGACGCACATGGCCAAGGAGGGGTGGATGTTGGGCCGGGCCGGGATGACTGACTTCTTAAAAAGGCCCCTGGCCAGGGTTTCTGGGAGTGATTTGTGTGTCCAGACATCATAAAGTAATAAAGATGTCCTTAACTCTGTAACTGTTTAGGTTGATAGGACACCTCATTAAGCTGTGTGTGACAGCCTGGAGGACAGGCTGAAGGAAAAGCTGGTTCACCGAGTGAGGAAAGGGTACATAAATCAGGCGGCTGAAACAGCCAGTAAAAACCAGGCCTGCAATCTATGGCTAGTTAAAAAAGCCTGGCTTGAGAAAGTGGTGTTTTCACTTACCAGGGCAGAATTAACGCATGCACTTTAACACACACACATACTCCAGGCACACACACACACACACACACACACACACACACACACACACCACACACACACACACACACACACACACACACACACACACACACCACACACACACACACACACACACACACACACACACACAGAGACACACACACACACACACACACTAACTCCAGGCACAGAGACCAGGAGCACATCTTTAAGAGCAGATCATTTTTATATTGACAGACACATGTGAGGATATGTCACTGGGTGCCCTTCCCAGTCCCCACATCTGCTTCAGATCGTCTAGAACAGTCTAGAACAGGCCCAACAAGCTCCAGCATGGATCAGTCTGCAGTCCCCCCTGCTCCCTACCCCCCCCCTCCTCTCCCCGGGGCCAGCCCAGAATACCGCACCCCTCCCAGGCCTTAGAACCAGTGGATGTAACCATGACAACGCGACATGACAGGAACCTACCTGTGGATGGAACAGGAATCCCAGGGTTGGGACGCATGTACTTGTCTTTCAGAGCCTCAAACGGGTCCGTCATCTTCCTCTTCTCAACCCTGCTAATGTTAGACTTCTATCAGTTCTTACATGCACACCACAGGAAAGCAGAGACGACTCATTCAATATTACAGGGGAACACAAGTTAAGGCATTCCTCAAAGAGTTTTCGTTTCAGCGCCATCGTTTTATCAAGAGATGAGATTCTATCGCATGTGCAAGTTGTGTATGCGAGTTGCGAGCCTACGCAGAGTGTGTGCAGTTGGAGCAGGTGTGTGGTAGTACGGGAGCCTACCACAGAGTGTGTGCAGTGGGAGCAGGTGTGTGGTAGTACGGGAGCCTACCACAGAGTGTGTGCAGTGGGAGCAGGTGTGTGGTAGTACGGGAGCCTACCACAGAGTGTGTGCAGTGGGAGCAGGTGTGTGGTAGTACGGGAGCCTACCACAGAGTGTGTGCAGTGGGAGCAGGTGTGTGGCAGTACGGGAGCCTACCACAGAGTGTGTGCAGTGGGAGCAGGTGTGCGGTAGTACGGGAGCTCACAGTACCTGTAAATAGGGTCCATAAAGAAGGGAGTGGGCCTGGCGTGCTGGAGAGAAGCATCCGCTTTGGGCAGCTCCACCCCCGCCTTGTCGTCTCCAAACGGGCCGCTCTTCTCCGACGCCTCCTTCCTGCCCCCCCGGACCCTGACCCCCATGCTCAGGTCCAGGGGCTGGTCCTGATTGGTGGAGGGCGGCGGCGGCGCCTCGGGTTTGGAGGGGGTGGTGAACAGGGGAGAGGGCTTCTCTTCCTTCCGCTTGGTGGTGAGGTCGAAGGGCGACTCAGAGGTCCTGCTCTGGCCCTTCTTCGCTTCGGCTACGGGGGACTTGGGCTCCCCCTTGAGGACGGGAGGTCGGAGTTCCCTGTCGGGGAAGTGGTAGACCGGAGGGGAGAAGGCAGGGAAGAAGGGCAGGGGGAACATGGAGGGGTACGACAGAGCCCCCACCTTCTTGTCCTGCAGGCCCGCCAGCCCGGTGGAGCCAAAGTACTTCTCAGCGATGGAGGCGATGGCCTTGATGGAGTCGTTCACGGCCCCGGACACAGCTGTGTGTTCATCCAGGGAGGGGGGGGTACAGGGCGGGGCCAGGGACATCCTGAGGCCCACTGCTGACTGCGAGGCTGGGGCACTGGGGGGCAACAGCCTTCCTCTTGGAGCCCTTGCCGTTCTCCCTGACCCTCTCCTTCTCACTCTCCATGTCGCTGTCCAGCTCAGACCCAGACGAGCTCTCCAAATCGCTGCCACTGGGAGTGCTGACGTCATCCAGGTCGCTGCTCTCCGATTGGTCGCTGATCTTGCCGCCGTGCCTCTGATTGGAGGAGCTCTGAGCGTGGCGCTCCGCCCCCTGCGAGTCAGGCGACTCCTTGTGCAGCGCCTTGAGCATCTCTCGGGCCTCCAGGGCACCAGGGCTGGGGGGCAGCAGCGGGCTCTTGGTGCCTGGACCCGGGGCTCGTCTGAGCAGGGAGCTGGCAGGGATCAGAGGGGGTCTGTGGTACAGGCCAGAGGGAAACAGACCAGGGAAGCTGAAAGGAAAGGCAGGCGCAGCCGGAAAGGTCAGCCCGCCGTGATGCCTGTTGGCCCCAAAGTAGTCAGCCAGCCCAGCGCTGGTGTGGCCCATGGCCCCCAGAGCGGACTTGTCCATGGCGGGGACCCCAGGTAGGGCCATGCCCTGAGCGAATAACCCCCCCGTCGTGAAGTGATTCTTGCCCTCGCAGAAGCGGCGGTGCTTGTTGAGAGAAGACGTGGTGCTGAACATCTGGCCGCAGTCCTTGCATTTGATCTGAGTGCGGCAGTCTGCGTGCATGCGCTTGTGGCGGCACAGGTTAGAGAACTGGGTGTAGGACTTGTGGCACACCTCACCTGCAGACACAGGAGACAGACACAGAACACTGAGTAACTACACACACACACACACACACACACTTTGTCATTTACATTTCTATTGAAGCTAGAGAGGAGTGCAGTCTGCATGGCAGACAAGCTGAGAGACACAGGCTATGAGACACAGTCTGAGAGACACAGGCTGACAGGCTGAGACACAGGCTATGAGACACAGGCTGACAGGCTATGAGACACAGGCTGACAGGCTATGAGACACAGGCTGACAGGCTATGAGACACAGGCTGACAGGCTATGAGACACAGGCTGACAGGCTATGAGACACAGGCTGACGGCTATGAGACACAGGCTGACAGGCTATGAGACACAGGCTGACAGGCTATGAGACACAGGCTGACAGGCTATGAGACACAGTCTGACAGGCTATGAGACACAGGCTGACAGGCTGTGAGACACAGGCTGACAGGCTATGAGACACAGGCTGACAGGCTATGAGACACAGGCTGACAGGCTGAGACACAGGCTGTGAGACACAGTCTGACAGGCTATGAGACACAGGCTGACAGGCTATGAGACACAGGCTGACAGGCTATGAGACACAGGCTGACAGGCTGTGAGACACAGGCTGACAGGCTGAGACACAGGCTATGAGACACAGTCTGACAGGCTATGAGACACAGGCTGTGAGACACAGGCTGACAGGCTATGAGACACAGGCTGTGAGACACAGGCTGAGAGGCTGTGAGACACAGGCTGAGAGGCTGTGAGACACAGGCTGATGAGACACAGTCTGACAGGCTATGAGACACAGGCTATGAGACACAGTCTGACAGGCTATGAGACACAGGCTGAGAGGCTGTGAGACACAGGCTGTCCCTGGGCTCTCAGGCATGTGACAGGGGGGGGGGCAGGAGCCTCCAGATCCTGGTATTGTCCTGGGGTTGGTTTCCCAGGCTGAGTCAGTGTGCCACCCATCACCTGCACATCCCTGCATCTCAAGCCATTGTGCTCCCAGGGTCAACCCAAGCGCTTAGTAAACAATCAGACACATACAGAGACATACAGGCACGTTTCACACAACACACACACACACACACACACACACACACACACACACACAGGGTCTGTCACAGAAACACGCACAATGGCTCTATTTTTAGCTGGAGAGGGAAGTGAAGTTGAATGAATCCTATCCTGTACGTCCGATTCCCAGGGACATGTCCTTTCCCCCTCCCAGTGTACCTCTCCCCATCACACTGTCATCCTGCCCTGTCACCTTCCCACACTTCTGCCTGTCTGGCCTGGGGGGCCGGGGGCCGGGGGCCTGGGGGCCGGGGGCCTGGGGGCCGGGGGGCCCAGGGGCCACACCCATCTGTGAAGCACAGTACTGAAACCCTTAACCTGTCTCTGTCATGGCCAAGACTGTCCTACACTGGGGAGCAGAATCTGACATTAGCGTGCGGGTCAAACTATGCTAAAACTCTAGATTGATATAATTAGCTGAGCTCTAGTAAAACATCTCTGATATAATCTCTCTTGTGAATTAGAAAATATAGACTCAAACGGTTACACTAAAGGGTATTTATTTATGGTCAAATACATGTAAGCATGTATAGAGTTTAGTTTGAATCTAGTGTACATGAACAGGAGTGCTGGGGTGAGGACGATGACAGGTGCACTTTGGTTACAGGGATTTATGTTTCTGTCGTCTGGGGCAAGTGTCACAAAACGAATGATTAATGTTTGATAATCTGTTCCACTGGGTCAGTGTCACCATGGATCATTAGCTGGTCATTCTGGACATGTAAATATGAGACATGGCTTAAGGGGTTGGCTAAACCCATGTTGTTATCTGTTTCTTCTGCATTGGGTACCTTGTTGAAACTCCCGACTGTAAATCACAAAGCCAGACATTTACAGACTGACACACACACACACACACACACACACTGACACACACACACACACACACACACACACACACACACACACACACACACACACACACACAGGGTCGGACAGAACTGATTCCTACACACATGTGTTTTGTCAGCTCTCCATAAACTGTAACTAAATATTATAAACACATTCCTGTGAGATAAGCGATAGGAGAGTGTCTGAATGAATGTCCCAGGACCCAACACACACGCACACACATACACACACGTACACACACGTACACACACATACACATACATACACACACACTCACTCATGGCTAGGGTCCTTCCACTGTTTCTGAATACAAGACACACACACACGCACACACACACACACACACAAACAGATACACGGTACAGCAAGCCGTAAGGACGTACGTGCCTTTCATACACAAACAAAACAGATCCCACACATGCTCTCACACAGCTGTCAGAGCCCAGGGTATTCTGTCTTTAACACACACACACACACACACACACACACACACTGTCCTACACACACACACAGGAACACACACACACACAGCTGTCAGAGCCCAGGGTATTCTGTCTTTAACACGGTCATTAGCAGGTTTTAAACCTGCATATTTTCAGCTGATTACAGCAAATGGATTCTACCCTGGATGGTGGGGGGGACATGTGGTAGCTATTTATCTGGAATGGTGCATGTGGAGGGGGGAGGGGCAGGGGGACATAGGGGCCTGCTATAGGAATCAGCCACTCTGGCCTCTGTGTGTGTGTGTGTGTGTGTGTGTGTGTGTGTGTGTGTGTGTGTGTGTGTGTGTCACAGCCTGGGGTCAGAAACAGAGGGTCAAGCTGCTTCAGGGTGAGAACAGGGGTTTAAGGTTACAGGTCACTAAGCAGATAAAGTGTACTAGCACAGGGTGTTTACACACACGGGGGGGGGCGGGGCGTCAAGGTAGCCAGCCTGGCCCGGCAGGTCAGCGTGAGAGGCTGAGAGGCCACGGGCCAGATCGTCCTTACAGTGTGAGGTCAAGGGTCAAGTGTAGGATTAGACTACTCTATCATCATGTTCCTTATACAGAGAGAAGAAACTACTGTCAGGACTCAACAGCAATGCTCTCAGGCTCAGACTTCATAACATATGCCTACGGTATCATTCCTGTGAAACCCAAAAATGTTACGTTTTTTGTTCAACTGAATCGTGGCAGAACATTGGAAGGCATTCCGGCAAAATAAGCATGTTAATTTGTGCATTTACAAAACAGAATTCACAATCGCTCTATAATTCAATATTATGAATAAATAATGACATTATTTCCCCCCCCAAATCATATCAAAGTTAATCATTTCGACATTCACGACTTTGAATACTACGTATTACTGAGAACAAACGCAATGGTGCTGAATACTTTAACACAGTGAGATGGCAGCACTAGGGGAGGGGGGCTTTGCTGTCTAAAAGAAGATGGAAAAAGCGTGCAGACTTACATATGAAGGGTCTTAGTGACTTACATATGAAGGGCTTGACGCTGCTGTGGATGTGCTTGTGCTGCTTGAGGCCCGAGGACGTGGCGAAGGTCTTGCCACAGTCGGGACAGGCGTGGGCTCGCGCCCCCACATGCTGGGAGCGGATGTGCCTCTGCAGGTTGCTGGGGTCAGTGAACACCTGCTAGGAGGGAGACACATGCACACACACGCACGAGTTACCTTCAAGAGACCTCGACACACACACACACACACACTCACACACGCACGAGTTACCTTCAAGATACCTCGACACACACACACACACACACACTCACACACACACACAGGAGTTACCTTCAAGAGACCTCGACACACACACACACACACACAGGAGTTACCTTCAAGATACCTCGACACACACACACACACGCACGAGTTACCTTCAAGAGACCTCGACACACACACACACACACACAGGAGTTACCTTCAAGATACCTCGACACACACACACACACGCACGAGTTACCTTCAAGAGACCTCGACACACACACACACACACACTCACACACTCACACACGCACGAGTTACCTTCAAGATACCTCGACACACACACACACACACACACTCACACACTCACACACGCACGAGTTACCTTCAAGAGACCTCGACACACACACACACACACACTCACACACGCACGAGTTACCTTCAAGAGACCTCGACACACACACACACACACTCACACACACGCACGAGTTACCTTCAAGAGACCTCGACACACACACACACACACACACAGGAGTTACCTTCAAGAGACCTCGACACACACACACACACACACACTCACACACTCACACACGCACGAGTTACCTTCAAGAGACCTCGACACACACACACACACACTCACACACACGCACGAGTTACCTTCAAGAGACCTCGACACACACACACACACACTCACACACGCACGAGTTACCTTCAAGAGACCTCGACACACACACACACACACACACACGCACGAGTTACCTTCAAGAGACCTCGACACACACACACACACACACAGGAGTTACCTTCAAGAGACCTCGACACACACACACACACACACAGGAGTTACCTTCAAGATACCTCGACACACACACACACACACAGGAGTTACCTTCAAGATACCTCGACACACACACACACAGGAGTTACCTTCAAGATACCTCGACACACACACACACAGGAGTTACCTTCAAGAGACCTCGACACACACACACACACTCACACACACAAGTTACCTTCAAGAGACCTCGACACACACACACACACACACAGGAGTTACCTTCAAGACACCTCGACACACACACACACGCAGGAGTTACCTTAAAGAGACCGACACACACACACAGGAGTTACCTTCAAGAGACCTCAACACACACACACACAAGAGACGTACGGATGACTTGAACGTCCACACACACACAAGACTTATGGATCACCTGAACGCACACACACACACCACACACACACACACACACACACACACACACACTCTACAGCAGAACTGAACATACACACCAAAACCTTGAACATCTGTACAAAAGAAGCCAATATCCAGTAGTCTCCGTAAAAGGTTATCACATTACCTTGGAGCAGTTCTCACATTCGTAGTGTTTTGCCGCTGTCATGTGACATCTGATGACGAATCAGGTTGGATTTCCAGTTGAAGGCCTTGGGACACTGGTCACACTTGTACTCCCTCTCGTCTGAGTGTGACAGAGCATGCGCTTCCAGGCTGCAGACACAAGGGGAGGGTGTGAGTCAGGTGGCTGAGAGGTTAGGGAATCGGGCTAGTAATCTGAAGGTTGCCGGTTCGATTCCCGGCCGTGCAAAAATGACATTGTGTCCTTGGGCAAGGCACTTCAGCCTACTTGCCTCGGGGGGGAATGTCCCTGTACTCACTGTAAATCGCTCTGGACAAGAGCGTTTGCTAAATGACTTAATGTAGAATGTGTGAGTAGAGGGCAGAACCACGGGCCTAACACTGGTCCTGTACAGACCCTCCACCCAACCTGTACGCAAACAATCTCCCAACAAACGTAGGAAACGTGTGTCTTACCTCTGGGAGTCAGGGAACACCTGCTCACACTCCTTGCATTCCTGCAGGCCGTGGGCCGGGCTGGGGTAGTCTTGGTCCTCAGGGGCCAAACTGGGGTAGTCTTGGTCCTCAGGGGCCAAACTGGGGTAGTCTTGGTCCTCAGGGGCCAAACTGGGGTAGTCTTGGTCCTCAGGGGCTAGGCTGGGGTAGTCTTGGTCCTCGGGGGTCTCCAGGTCGCTGTCGCCCTGCAGGAAGGAGGAGGGGGGCGTGCCGCACGGGCTCTTCTGGTGCTCCTGAAGCTCCGACTGAGAGTCAAAGTGCTGCTCGCAATCCTCACACTGGTACGGCCTCTCCTCTGAGGACAGCAGACGGGCCGAGAGTGAGGCGGTGTGTGTGGGTGTGAGCACGTGTACATAGTGTGTGTGTGTGTGTGTGTGTGTGTGTGTGAGTGTGTGTGTACATAGTGGTGTGGAGCGTGTGTGTGTGTGTGGCACGCGTGTAATAGTGGTGTGTGTGTGTGTGTGTGTGTGTGCGGTGTGTGTGCGTGTGTGTGCGCGTGTGTGTGTGTGTGGTGGTAACTGACCGTCTATGTCAGGGGCCATGCTGTCACATAGATAGTCTTCAGCCTTCATGAACAGCAGTAACTCTTCTCCTGGGTGGATCTCTCTGATTGCTGTGTAAAAGATCTGGGGAGCAAACACACACACACGTACGCACACATATCAATACACACACACACGTACGCAGACATATCAATACACACACACGTACACAGACATATCAATACACACACACATCCTGATAACCTGCACGTAGAAAAGGACAAACGTCCTCGAAAACGAAACCTTGTTGATGAACATCATATATTTCCGACCACTTCCAAGACAAAAAAACCCTTCAGGGAACACAGATAAGTAAACAAACTGTGCCTCAGGTTCTCCAGCACACCAGGGAGGTGCTGACCAGGCCTGGTCACACGGGGTCTAGTCTGGGCCCCATTGTTCAGGGAGAGAATGTAGGGAAGAGAGGGGCAGCGCAAGGACCCCCTCCTCCCCCCTCCGCCCCCCTCCGCCACCCCCCAGCCCCAGTGGCTTCCTGCATGTCTGCTCCATGGCTCACAGACCAGGCCGACAGCCAACACATCAACATCATTTTGTCGAGTTGGAGACAATAAAATGCGAGTTCAAACGGACGAGTGCTGCAGGTCTGTGGGGAGCACGAGGAGGGTCACAGATCCGAGGTCAGCGAGGGGTCGCACTGATCCAGCTCTGTCACACTGTCCCTGCTCTGTCACACTGATCCAGCTCTGTCACACTGTCCCTGCTCTGTCACACTGATCCAGCTCTGTCACACTGATCCAGCTCTGTGGTGGCGGTGAGATGAGAGAGAGACACACGCAGGGAGCAAAGGCTGGAGACAGAACGGTGTCTGGGTTCATACTTCTCAGTCTCAACTGGAAGTCAACACCGTGACTCTAGATACAGGGCTAACATATAGACAGGGTTATCAGGGCTAACATATAGACAGGGTTATCCTCTAGATACAGGGCTAACACACAGACAGGGTTATCCTCTAGATACAGGGCTAACATATAGACAGGGTTATCCTCTAGATACAGGGCTATCATATAGACAGGGTTATCCTCTAGATACAGGGCTAACATATAGACAGGGTTATCCTCTAGATACAGGGCTAACACATAGACAGGGTTATCCTCTAGATACAGGGCTAACATATAGACAGGGTTATCCAGGGCTAACACACAGACAGGGTTATCCTCTAGATACAGGGCTAACATATAGACAGGGTTATCCAGGGCTAACACATAGACAGAGTTATCCTCTAGATACAGGGCTAACACACAGACAGGGTTATCCTCTAGATACAGGGCTAACATATAGACAGGGTTATCCAGGGCTAACACACAGACAGGGTTATCCTCTAGATACAGGGCTAACATATAGACAGGGTTATCCAGGGCTAACACACAGACAGGGTTATCCTCTAGATACAGGGCTAACATATAGACAGGGTTATCCAGGGCTAACACACAGACAGGGTTATCCTCTAGATACAGGGCTAACATATAGACAGGGTTATCCAGGGCTAACACACAGACAGGGTTATCCTCTAGATACAGGGCTAACACACAGACAGGGTTATCCTCTAGATACAGGGCTAACATATAGACAGGGTTATCCTCTAGATACAGGGCTAACACACAGACAGGGTTATCCTCTAGATACAGGGCTAACACATAGACAGGGTCATCCTCTAGATACAGGGCTAACATATAGACAGGGTTATCCTCTAGATACAGGGCTAACATATAGACAGGGTTATCCTCTAGA
Source organism: Mallotus villosus (assembly GCA_903064625.1). Taxonomy (NCBI): domain Eukaryota; kingdom Metazoa; phylum Chordata; class Actinopteri; order Osmeriformes; family Salangidae; genus Mallotus; species Mallotus villosus. Next base: position 23,288 of record CAEFZP010001963.1, on the reverse strand, counting down.
TACAGGGCTAACATATAGACAGGGTTATCCTCTAGATACAGGGCTAACATATAGACAGGGTTATCCTCTAGATACAGGGCTAACATATACAGGGTTATCCAGGGCTAACATATAGACAGGTGCTCTCTCGCCTGTTCCCTTTCCTCCTCCCCCTCGCTGTGAGAGCCCAGAAACACAAACGTATCAGAGGTTATTATCTGAGATGTTGGTTACCATGGCATCCGAAATGTAAATGTACACAGAGCACACAAAGAGTCCTGTTTCCTCAAGTCCTCCATAAGGTCAACGTGTAGGTTTGCCTTTCCTTTCGCTCTGTAAAGGTAAAGCCTTCTTGCAACATCGAACGCTGCCCCTTCTGCTGTTCAGCACAGGACAGGTAGGCTGGTCCTATCACAGGACAGGCAGTCTGGTCCTATCACAGTACAGGTAGGCTGGTCCTACACCACAAGACAGGTAGGCTGGTCCTATCACAGGACAGGAAGGCTTGTCCTACACTACAGGACAGGAAGGCTGGTCCTACACCACAGGACAGGTAGGCTGGTCCTATCACAGTACAGGTAGGCTGGTCCTACACCACAGGACAGGTAGGCTGGTCCTATCACAGTACAGGTAAGCTGGTCCTATCACAGGACAGGTAGGCTGGTCCTACACTACAGGACAGGAAGGCTGGTCCTACACCACAGTACAGGTAGGCTGGTCCTACACTACAGGACAGGTAGGCTGGTCCTATCACAGGACAGATAGGCTGGTCCTATCACAGGACAGGTAGGCTGGTCCTACATCACAGGACAGGTAGGCTGGTCCTATCACAGTACAGGTAGGCTGGTCCTATCACAGGACAGGTAGGCTGGTCCTATCACAGTACAGGTAGGCTGGTCCTATCACAGTACAGGTAGGCTGGTCCTACACCACAGGACAGGTAGGCTGGTCCTATCACAGGACAGGTAGGCTGGTCCTACACCACAGGACAGGTAGGCTGGTCCTATCACAGGACAGGTAGGCTGGTCCTATCACAGTACAGGAAGGCTGGTCCTATCACAGGACAGGTAGGCTGGTCCTATCACAGTACAGGTAGGCTGGTCCTATCACAGGACAGGTAGGCTGGTCCTATCACAGTACAGGTAGGCTGGTCCTACACCACAGTACAGGTAGGCTGGTCCTATCACAGTACAGGTAGGCTGGTCCTATCACAGTACAGGTAGGCTGGTCCTACACCACAGGACAGGTAGGCTGGTCCTATCACAGTACAGGTAGGCTGGTCCTATCACAGGACAGGTAGGCTGGTCCTATCACAGTACAGGTAGGCTAGTCCTATCACAGTACAGGTAGGCTGGTCCTATCACAGGACAGGTAGGCTGGTCCTATCACAGTACAGGAAGGCTGGTCCTATCACAGGACAGGTAGGCTGGTCCTATCACAGTACAGGTAGGCTGGTCCTATCACAGGACAGGTAGGCTGGTCCTATCACAGGACAGGTAGGCTGGTCCTATCACAGGACAGGTAGGCTGGTCCTACATCACAGGACAGGTAGGCTGGTCCTATCACAGTACAGGTAGGCTGGTCCTATCACAGGACAGGTAGGCTGGTCCTATCACAGGACAGGTAGGCTGGTCCTACATCACAGGACAGGTAGGCTGGTCCTATCACAGTACAGGTAGGCTGGTCCTATCACAGTACAGGTAGGCTGGTCCTATCACAGGACAGGTAGGCTGGTCCTATCACAGGACAGTAGGGGCATCAAGTAGTGCTGGTCCTACACCACAGGACAGGTAGGCTGGTCCTATCACAGTACAGGTAGGCTGGTCCTACACACAGGACAGGTAGGCTGGTCCTATCACAGTACAGGTAAGCTGGTCCTATCACAGTACAGGTAGGCTGGTCCTACACCACAGGACAGGTAGGCTGGTCCTACACTACAGGACAGGTAGGCTGGTCCTATCACAGGACAGGTAGGCTGGTCCTATCACAGGACAGGTAGGCTTGTCCTATCACAGTACAGGTAGGCTGGTCCTATCACAGGACAGGTAGGCTGGTCCTATCACAGGAGAGGTAGGCTGGTCCTATCACAGTACAGGTAGGCTGGTCCTATCACAGCACAGGTAGGCTGGTCCTACACCACAGGACAGGTAGGCTGGTCCTATCACAGGACAGGTAGGCTGGTCCTACACCACAGTACAGGTAGGCTGGTCCTATCACAGCACAGTTTGTCTCAAGCCCAGTATATCCCAACCTTTTAGCACTATGCTTATAGTAGACCAGCTGCATCTCTCCAGTCTGACAGAGAATCAATGTTACTAATGAGATTAAAACTAATATCCATCCACACTCTTATTCAATATTTTGTATCTTGGTCACATCATATAAATATGACTAAATTGACTATAATTGAATATTCTGACAGAAAGGCATAGTTGAAGTAGACTAACTGTTTTTCTTTTATTATCTGGAGGACAATGCACCCCTGAAGAATTCAGTTATGAAACGTTCACTATCACTGTTCTAATACTTTCGTTATTAAGAGCATCGCTTGACCAAGTCAGAATCCACCTCACTGTAATATCTACAATGGCAAAACATTTTTTTTTCAGGAGAAATTTCACCAAAAGTTACAAAAAGCCCATATAGAACCCTACAATGACAACCCAGAATGGCTAAACAGACCACTCGGCTGTTAGAGACGAACCTTACTGTTCTGCAAACAGCAAACCCTCCCTCTCCTCTTCTGCTCTTAGCTCTTCTCCTCTCTCACCACCTCGTTCTTCCTCTCCTGTCACTCTCCTGTCTTAAGTTGTATGATAAACTAAGTCAGAAAAACCCTGATTAAACCCAGTTTATTTAGTCAATTAGGGATTTATTGCATAAATGTGTATCATATGTTTATAGGCTGTATTCAGAGTCAACTTCTTTTGTGTGCAAAGTCTGTTGAAATCAGATCATAAAATGATCATTTAGCTGCACTTGACAGGCCAAATACAGGAGGAGGTTTTAAACCTAGGGCCTCTTGGTTTGTGGTCAAATGTTCTAACCACTAAGCTGTTCCCATCACACATAAGACCGCACAACCAGCACATAATATAATCACATTCACTGCCTGCATAAATGTCTACACTCTTTCTCTCCGACGCACACACACACACACACACACACACACACACACACCTCACCACACATCAACACACTGAGAAAGACTCTGCAGGAGCTTTTCAAGACATCCCCATCAAGTATTGAATGAAAGCAAGAGCCAGCCATTGTATCACACTGTGTTTTTGAAAACACCAGGGGTGTCCGGAAAGCATTAAGAAAGCACATTGTACCTTGTTGTGACAGTGTGTGATATTTAACAATCACCTCATCACGGCCATGTGTGTGACCCACCGACACCTTTCAGAACCACCGGAGCAGAACCACTATGATGACAAGCGGTCTCACCTCTCAGGGCTGAAAGGGTGGGCGCTGCTACAGTTTACACCATAAGGGCCGATGACGCTTCACTGACAACAGAAACAAGCTCACTGTGGAGTCTACAGTAACAGGATGAGGACGCAGGAACAAACAGGGAGACACAACAAACACGTTTTTATCAAACTGTGAGTCAGTCTAGAGATAGATAGATACTTTATTAATCGAGGGAAATTCAGGATTCTCTATTCATGTTATTTTGTCGTCTCGTAAATGTTAAATATTTGACTCGATATATCGATATGTTCGGCTGAGAGCTTTTAGATATCTACCTGGCGCTAAACTGAACAGTGAGATTAAATTCACTATAGTCTCACCATGGTCTCATTCCATATGTCTCTGGACTGAACTAGAGATCTACACAGACATCCACCATGCCCAAGCCACCACACGTGAGATGTGACTACCCACATGTGTGTGGAGGCAGATCTCTCTCGCCCAGGAGAGGAGAATAAGGTTAAGGCATTCCTCTCATACCTGCCAGTTTACAGTGCCAGTGTGTGTGAAGTGTGCAGAACTATCAGCCTGCCAGCCTCGTGTGATCTGGCCCTGTGGTCCTGTGCACACACATACCAACGCACAATTATCCATAAACACAACACACTGATAGAGAAGCAAAGCACTGAACTCAGGGTGGCCCAACACAGCGTATCTGACTTAGATCACAATAACACCTTCACACTCTGCGGAAGATATAGGAGATGAGGTAAGGCTCACCACCACCTGATGATGGTGGTTGCCGGTTCGATTCCTGGCCGTGCTAAATGAAATTGTGTCCTTGGGGAAGGCGCTTCACCCTACTTGCCTCGGGGGGGGTAATGTCCCTGTGCTTACTGTAAGTCGCTCTGGATAAGAGCATCTGCTAAATGATTAAATGTAAGGTTGAGGTGGCTCAGGTGCTCTGGTCAGACCGTCACGTACCTGGTCATCGACCTGACACGCGTTCAGGTTGGGCTGCCGGGTGGCAGGAGCGAACTGGACGTGCTTCAGCCAGCTCCCCACGTGAGACCCGCTGGCATCCAGGCAGAACTTTACCCGGCCCAACCCGTCTAAGATCTGGAGAAGAAGACAAGAGAGAGCAAGGGTTAGATCTCGATCAGCATAGGTTACTGTGCCCACATTCTCTAACCACAAACCTCCCATGGAGACACAAGAGGAACTGCTTTGAATCTCCTCGCAGCTTAACGCTCACAACAAAAAATGACTAACCACTTCATTGTGTCATTTTCTCTAAATAGTAATGTAGTTTAGCATGGTATGATGAGGTTGTTTTGCATCATGAAATAAATGTTTTAAGCTCAAACTCAACAAAAACTAAACAATATGTGGTCCAGAAGTTTAGCAGAATGTCTTCATTTGATCAAGGATACAAACACAACAGATAAGTAACAGATAACAGTTGTTTGTTCAAATATTTTTGTGGGTGATTTCATTTTGATGTTTCAGTTTAATTTAAAACAGACTGATATAATTTTGAAGTTGTCTGTGAAGTATTTCATACAATGCCTCAGCACGAGGCAAACACATATTTTACCTGTGGTGGCGGTGTGGGGCCGCTCGCGAGCTGAAACATTGACATTTCAAGGGCCTCTTTCTTGACACAATTCTTCTCAAGAGACTAAATTCGACTCAATTTGTTCGGCAACGTCTGGCTGTCATTAAATAGCAGGGAAACCAGACTATATCATGCTTTTTTGCTATCGTGTGATATAACAAACCAAAGAGTTAAAACAGTTTGCACAACATTTTTATGGACATATAATTATGGTCTTCTATTTTTTATAGAACGAATATAGATACATCTAATAATGTGTAGGCCATGGCATTAATCCAAGTCAAATAATTCGATGTATTCTATTAATCAATAGGCCGACAATTATTAAGGAAAATTGAGGGACAATATTTGTCCTATTTAATCATACATTAAATTGTACAAATTAGTAGAATATATATTTTTTGTTGCAAATGTTAAATTTCATTCAAAAGTACAATACCATCTGTTCATACATTAAACGTATTGTTATTTAGACTAAATGTGCAAAGCGCGGCAACTGATGGCATAAGTTATAAAGACGCGGTTGTTCTCTTGTAATACCAAAAATCAGTTAATGTCTCAATAATCCAAGTTTGTGTTGGCTACTCCTGAATAAATATTTACGTGGGTGTGCGTCGTGTCGAGAAAGAACTTGAGACTATGACTGCGTTTTTTTTAAACCTGAGTTTTACAAGACGATAAATTATAGTTATCAATTTATAATGCAATGAATTACATAAAATATAATATAAGTCCGTTTTGGCTTACCGTAGAAACTCCCTTGCAGCACGCGGAAGATGCGATCCGAAAACCTCTATTAAATTGTGATGGATTTTTATTTTATTTTTAGTCCGCTTAGTTGGTCTACGAACATTTGAAACGTTCACAAATAAATGAAAATGTAATCACGCTTTAGTTCTGGTCCATGTGTGCTCGTGCCCAGTGTTCTTGAGAATACCATTGTTGGAAAAACTACGAAGACTATCACAGTGTTGTATCTCCCTTCCACACAAAGTACCAGACGTTTGCTCAGCGCACTTTCTCACATATCATTTAGACACCTCCGAAATCCCTCGGAACAACAACTTGGTCCAACTTCAGCTCGTGAGCGAACTCGTCCGCTGGTCTCTGCAAGTTCCCAAAGCTCCCAGGTATCCCATGACAGAGCGCGCGACGATTAAACTTGTCTCTTTTCTTCCCCCAGCGCGTGATAGTGAGATCGAAGGATCGCCCACCTACTTGCGCGTCCCGTGCTGTGTGATGTGTGTGTGTGTGTCGGTTTCACGGACTGTCTCTTAAAGAGGATCTTGCTCGCCCATCCATTGAGAGAAACGCACAACGAAGTATCTCGCCTGTCCGCGGTCGGAAGCACCACTCTTCGCAGTAGCCCAAATATTATGGGATGGGACAGAGGCCAGGTTAAGAGGAGAGGTCACAGGGAGGTCGGGATGGGCTTCTCAGAGTTTGTCTAGGCTGCATAAACATTAACCCAAATTTACAAGCTTTAATGAGACCACCGAATAATCAAGCAATCATCCACATTTCCCTCGCTCTCCTGCACGAGACTGTAGAGGCGCATGCACAGCCCACCAAGTGCACTAAACCCTGTTCAGTGATTCATGGCGGTGATTCTCTAAATAATAATGGGAGTAAATATTTAGACGAATTGAAATGCATAGGCTAAATAAAACCCTTTCCAGGCAAACGCCACGCTGTAACAATAAGTGCTAAGTGACATTCTCAAGTGTCTGTAGCACCTGCTTGTAGAGACCAGACATTAGCCCCCACTGTACGGGTCACCCAGCGGCCGGAGCTAGGACACTAGACGGAGACCCTCTGCCATGCTGAATAGCCTAATATAGCCCTATATAGGCTATATTATGTTCCCTGATAAACCGTTCTCTCCCAGACTTTTAAATGTTGCAAATAATGATACTCCACTATTACTCGTATGACCGTTTTAAAATTAGTCAGTTATGTCTGGTAAAACAAAAATGCTAATTGGCCTTGTTAGCATTAGTATATAAATGGGAATGTTTCAGTGCAGGGGCGAGGGTTGGTGCTTGTGCTGCGGGAGAGGATGATGGATACTCTGGGTCACACTGGTCACTTTCTGTGACATTGACCTTCCATCCCAGATAGCCTAATGTCCATTGTTGTATTAAATCGCAGAGCAAATATGCAGGAAGTACAGGGAAAATAGTGTGTAAATAAGGTGGACCTTGCCAGAGATTCCCACCGTCGGCGCTCCTTGAGAACCGAAATGAAACCCCGGTCCGCCGGTCATTGATTTCCTGCCTTTCCTCGACTTGTCCATTGTTGGAACCCTTTTTAATTTAGCCATAAATTGGGAAAGCTCAAGCTATATGAGCTGTTCTATTTTCTTCCTGTCAGGATGAAGGATTTGTTTTATGATGCATTGTGTATTAAATACAAGTAATCTGGGAAAGTAATTGCCTGCCTTCTCCGGGTACGATGGAACCTTCTGATAGACCCGCGTGCTCTCAGTGAAAAGGAGGAAACGTTAGTGAATAAACAACCGTTCTGTGGTATCACTACCCGGCCCGGGGTAAATTGGGGGTAGAAGTTTTAGGGCCAGTCGGCGTAAAAAACGACACTGTCATACTAATCTCTGTCAGGAGATGGCGTTCTGAACTGAATACATTTCTTGAATTATTAGGCTTATTTCAATATTCCAAATATAATATCGTAATAGACTAAGTGTTTTACTAGGCTAAGTAGAGAATTTAGTACAGTGTGCTCATGAATAGATGTTTGTTTCCGGTTGAGCGACTTGTATGCTCAATGGATTTCCCAGACTGTGTGCAGAAGGCTCTCTAGAGAAAAGCGCATCAGTCAAGCGCAGAAACGCACGGTTATTGAGATGGGGGTCATTGCGTACTCGTCCGCGGAATTGCAGCACACAACATAGTCTACATTAAGGCGTCAAATAGCTATATCAATAGATGGGACATGAAAGATTTAGTTGTACGCTACGACTATAATCTTCGGAACGACCGATAGTAAAACTATTGGATCTAAAAGGAAAGAAAGATGCAAGTGCATTTAGAAAATGTGTTCTTTTGTTATGAGTGAATTTAAAACACACTATACGTTAATTGTATGAACGATTGTAGTGTCATTGTGACACGCAAATATATTAAATAGTTCTGCTTTATCGGATCCAAACTCACAATAGGCTGTGTCATAATTTTGACACACTAAATAGACTAGTGTGAAATATCTGTTTATCAACAGATTATACAAACCAACTGCTAGAGGGTAGGCTATTGATTTCTTCTGTTTTATAACACGCATAATTTCATTTGGGTTTTGCTTTAAAATCTGTTACTTCCAGATAATGTATTTCTGCAAAGTCTTTAAAGTGTTGTGGAAATTATTGTATGCCTTAATTGCATTAAGTGTGATATGTTTGTTTGGCGATTTAGTTTGGAATCGGAAAACCATTATGAAAACAAAACTATTAGTTTAAAACAATTTTTTAAGCTTTCCGTGCAGCTTTAAAATAAAATATGCGGTAATTGCTTTCTTATTATTTGGCAGAAAGTTTATTGTTCACCTGAGGTAAAAGTTGCTTTTATAGCCTATAGCCTAGCCCACTTGTAAGTCCGTGTTGCATGCCGAAGGGCAGTCTCGTGTGGTTGAGACTGACTCCGCGAGCCCTGCAAGCAGCGCCCTTCACGCGAGGGGCAGGCTGCAGCGCGGCTAACAGAAACACTGCGCATTCCAGCACATCCTTTAGGAAGAAAAAAAAGAAGAAAAAGAAAATATCGCAGCCAAGTCCACATGAAATAGTTTCACCATTCATATAGAGACCTCCCATTGACACCACCGAAAAGCTGCGTTAAGTCTCCCTCTCAATCATGAGTCTCAGATTCTCCTATTCTATTTATTTGAGTGAATGGGGGGATTCAATTTATAGTGGCAAAAAATGCTTTTAGAAACTATATCTAAATTTAAAAAGCAGTAGGAACGTATACACTCTATCATCACAAACATTCATAAAAACATTCGTAGTTTAATAAAAGGCAAAATAAAACAAACATTATAAAATTATTACTGGCCGACATAAATACACGTGTTAAAACATGAAGGCTACCTAATGACAATAATCATAATGATTATAATAATACTTATATAAATACTAATACTACTAGGCTAATACTTAAACAACACCAAAAAATAACCTATTTTGTGGTTAAGAATATTATAATGATATCCTTTGGAATTAATACATTCCTAAAATGTGACGTTAAAGAACAATAAGTTATCCCGGAGTTGCCTCTTTAGAAAGTCCCGTTTTAAGGGAGTCTCCTCACGGGCCAATTACCATTAAAAGAGAGCAGAGGAAATGAAAGTGGAAAAATGTAAATAAAAAATTTCCTTGGTCTGGAAGTAGGCCCGTTGTGAGCGCGTGTTAATCTCCACCTCAGTAATTTGGTACTCCAGGATAGGACAGAAGCCCCGCTGCTGTGCCCTGCACTTCATAAATCACAGCTTTATGTGGACAAGGTCAGCGGCCCCCTGGCTCCGCCCGGCCCCTGCAAGCGACGCAGCGCGGCCGCCATGTTTACCCTGCTGCCCGAGGCTCTCCCGACCAGACCAGCTCACTTCTAATTACTTTGGATTATTTTCATTTGGCGGGGTCAGCCAGGCATTCCGGGACAGGGATGATTTCCTACAAATTCGATGTTCTTTGAGGAGTGGGCTTCTCGTGTTTACCCAATCATTCTGGCAGTGTCTGCTCTGACTTAAAGCCCCCCCTAGTCCTGCTGCAGTGACATGCCTGTGAGGTCCACGTTACAAACGGACGACTCACGTGAGGCTATAGAACAAGGACTTTGTAAAAAATAAAATTAAAAAAAATATTTACAAAAATAGGACTTTTCTAAGATAAATTACTTCAACGTTTACCCCCATTTTAACAACATGACTTTGACAGTTTCGTTTTACACACACGTATAGGCTATTTATATTTGCAAAGAGATTGACTAAATGACAATTTAGGCTATACTGCTTAATCTGAGTTGGAGTGAGATTTGAATCTCGAAAGAGAAGTGAGTGAATTAGATATATTGTTTTCGGATTTAAAGGTAAATATAGCTGCAAGCAGCAATGAGGTGGCCAAGCAGTCATATGACCCAGAAAACGTTTTAGGCATCCTCAGAACAGTGTTCGGAACGCATGCAGCAAGTTTGGTGCGAATCCATCAAAGATTTGCTGAGCTACGACCCAACTTCCTGTTTGATGGCTTAACTGCACATTTTGATTGGCTGTAACGGGCAAACGGTTTGTAAAATAAAAAAACCATGTGATGGGCTTTGTGAGGCTTGGTCTGAAGATAATCTCTACCAAATTTGGTGAAGATTTGACAACATGTGTAGGAGTAGTAGAGAAAATACGTTTTTTTCAGTAATTCAAAATGGCGGCAACATCAATTCGGCTGTTATCAAAAATGATCATGGGTCACACATGGGATGTCCCAAGATATCATGAGACAAAGGAATCACTTAATAAAGGCAAACCAATCAACAGTTATTGGCCAAAACACATTTTTGCTTCCTGCGGCCACGCCCAGTGATCACATGACACCAAATTGATTGGATATCCTCAGAAGGGGGTTCCAAGTCATCATACCAAGTTTGGTGTTGATTTCTCAAGGATTTGCTCAAATATGACCAAACTTCCTGTTTGGTGTCTTTACTGCCGAATTTGATTGGCTGTACCGGACAAACGGTTTTGAAAATCAAAAAGCCATGAATAACTTCTGTGAGGGTTGGTCTGACGATGATGTGTGCCAACTCTGGAGAAGATTGGACAAGAATTGAAGGAGGAGTAGCAAAAAAACGTGTTTTCTTAAAATTCAAAATGGCGGAAAATCTATATAACCGGAAATTGACGTCATAGGGTGTGTTGAAATCGTCTTGACCCAGGGAATCCAACGGTACCTCGTTTTTGAAAATCGCCCATATGGTTCAAAAGTTACATGTGTAAACACAAGTCCAACTTTGACCAGTTGGTGGCGCTAGAGTGCTACAGTGGGACAAATGAAACTTGGTGAAATTGAAGACGGGACTGTCCTTAATGAGTGTGCCAAATTTCACAACTTTGTACCATACGGTTCTAGGGGCTGCCATAGACTCCAAGAGGAGAAGATGTGTAATAATAATAAGAAAAGGTAGAAACACTTATGGGCTTCGCCGCTTCGCGGCTTGGCCACCAAATATAGCTGCAAGCAGCAATGAGGTGGCCAAGCCTTCATATGACCCAGAAAACATTTTAAACATCCTTAGAACAGGGTTTGGAGTCCCTATACCAAGTTTGGTGCGAATCCATCAAAGATTTGCTGAGCTACAACCCAACTTCCTGTTTGATGGCTTAACTGCACATTTTGATTGGCTGTAATTGGCAAACGGTTTGGAAAATCAAAAAAACATGTGATGGGCTTTGTGAGGCCTGGTCTGAAAATAATCTCTGCCAAATTTGGTGAAGATTTTACAACACGTGTAGGAGTAGTAGAGTAATTCCAAATGGCGGCCGCATCAATTCGGCTGTTATCAAAAATGATCATGGGTCACACATGGGATGTCCCAAGATATCATGAGACAAAGGAATCACTTAATAAAGGCAAACAAATCAACAGTTATGGGCCAAAACACATTTTTGCTTCCTGCGGCCACGCCCAGTGATCACATGACACCAAATTGATTGGACATCCTCAGAAGAGGGTTTCTGAGTCATCACACCAAGTTTGGTGTTGATTTCTGAAGGATTTGCTGAGATATGACCCAACTTCCTGTTTGGTGTCTTTGCTGCCGAATTTGATTGGCTGTACCGGACAAACGGTTTTGAAAATGAAAAACCTTTGGATAACTTCTGTGAGGGTTGGTCTGACGATGATGTTAGCCAAATCTGGGGAAGATTAGACAGAAATTGGAGGAGGAGTAGCGAAAAAACGTGTTTTTCAGTCATTCAAAATGGCGGCCGCATCAATTCGGCTGTTATCAAAAATGATCATGGGTCACACATGGGATGTCCCAAGATATCACGAGACAAAGGAATCACTTAATAAAGGCCAAAAAATCTACAGTTATTGGCCAAAACACATTTTTGCTTCCTGCGGCCACGCCCAGTGATCACATGACACCAAATTACTTGGACATCCTCAAAAGAGGGGTTTCGAGTCATCATACTAAGTTTGGTGTTGATTTCTTTAGGATTTGCTGAGATATGACCCAACTTCCTGTTTGGTTGCTTTGTTGCCGAATTTTGATTGGCTGTACCGGACAAACGGTTTTGAAAATACAAAATCCATGAATAACTTCTGTGAGGGTTGGTCTGACGATGATGTGTGCCAACTCTGGGGAAGATTGGACAAGAATTGAAGGAGGAGTAGCAAAAAAACGTGTTTTCTTAAAATTCAAAATGGCGGAAAATCTATATAACCGGAAATTGACGTCATAGGGTGTGTTGAAATCGTCTTGACCCAGGGAATCCAACGGTACCTCGTTTTTGAAAATCGCCCATATGGTTCAAAAGTTACATGTGTAAACACAAGTCCAACTTTGACCAGTTGGTGGCGCTAGAGTGCTACAGTGGGACAAATGAAACTTGGTGAAATGAAAGACGGGACTGTCCTTAATGAGTGTGCCAAATTTCACAACTTTGTACCATACGGTTCTAGGGGCTGCCATAGACTCCAAGAGGAGAAGATGTGTAATAATAATAAGAAAAGGTAGAAACACTTATGTGGCTTCGCCGCTTCGCGGCTTGGCCACCAATAATAAGAAAAGGTAGAAACACTTATGTGGCTTCGCCGCTTCGCGGCTTGGCCACCAATTATTTGACAGTTGGAGTGACTGGACGTGACTGGAACAAAAAGAAAATTACCCTCCAAAACATGACCTGGATTCATAAACTGTAGCCTGAACTAGACGACGGTGAGGACGCATATTTTAACATTAGCCCACAGTTTGATACAGGCCTATATATTAAACTAGGCCTATACCATCCACTGAACTATACCGACAATAGGGGCCTGAATATTAGGAGAATATAGGCGTGAGCACTTTCTCCAAAGAGCTGTCTAGAAAATTACGTTTTGCGGGGGTGTTGGATTATAGGCTAGATATTTTTCAAACTAAAACAAAGGGGTAGGTTACAGGCTGATACTCTCGCATGGTTCTACAACGCGTAAAAGCACGCCGCAAAGTATGTAGGACACGGGGTCAGATTGGGTCGCAGCGAAGTCAAAGGTAAACCCTTTTTTTAAAGCCATAATTTTGCTCCGCTGAGCGATATAGGGTCGGTACAACGGCTCTCTGCCCGGTAACCCATCACCGGAGCACGCGGTAATTAGACCATGTAGTTGGTCACTACAGGGTGAACAAATTGGTTCTTAAACGCTCGTATCATCTTTAAAAGAGCTTTTTATGTCAGAAAAGATTAAACTGAACACACGAACTTCAGATCTGAGGAACGGGTGTTGCACATTAATTACATTTATTGAGCTGTCTGTCCGTGTTTGAAGCTGGGCACATCTGAAGTCAACAACGTGCTTTTCATATACGGTGACGAATTGAAAAGCTAATATTTAATGTCGCCGGATATGAAGGAACCATTAGGACTTGTATTCTAATACAGGGCACTTAAACTCATGACTTCAAAACCAAACCCCCTCCCCCCTCCATTTCTGACTCACCCCCTTTTCGAACTAGAACATAATATACGTTAATTTTAAACAACCATGAAAAAGTTAACAAATAGCCTACAGTCAGTTGAAAATAGGCAACGTATTGAACACGTGTTACGTCATGGTTCGTCAACGTAAAGGCAGGTGCTACTGCGCTTCCTTTGGGCTTAGACATTTTATGTCGAGACCCCACTGCACTTAGGAGGTGTACAATAAAATGACAACGCATCGCATGTTAATCAGTGACATTGGGTCCGTAGCGCTAAACCTTAACAAACTTGAAAAGAGGTTTGAAACGTCCTAACTGGCAGCAAAGACACGGAGCAGCTCCTATTTAAGGCTTCACTGGTTTTCAGTAGCATCAAAGGGGCCTGTAAGTTAGCCAGGATGATATTTAACTCGGTGTTTGTGTTGAGCACAAGACAAGTTTCTGCCACACTGCTGGTCATCAGAGCAGTGTGCTCAGTACATGTGGCTAGGATACAATTTCCTGTTGGAATTTAAACACAAGCACACTCATACTTAGACAGAGAGAAGAGGGGGGGAGAGAGAGAGAGAGGCTAAAACACAAAATGTTTTCCAAAAATGTTTGAAAACATACCAATTCGAAAACATAGATGCACGACCCGAATACTAGCTAGCATAACCATCCAAACCAAGACGTGCTCCAACAATGTATGTGCACATGGGACTCGATCTTAGTATAATGCTTTCTCACTCAGCACATTCAAGCAGTCAGACTTGATTGAGTCATCAGACAGGGTTTATTCAATTCCAGACCAATCATTCTGGTGTCATACACTTTTGGGTTAATATTCTAACCGGCAGCTGCAGCCGAGCCAGATAAATCTGATTTTATGATGTGTTGTTATGGTTTTTACTGCTCTGCCTTGAAAGGTTCTGATTTGGGGATCAATCATGTGTGTTGTCTGCTGCTGGGTCGTGCTGGGGATCGATGGGCTTCTGGCTGCAGTGATTGAGGAGTGCTTGACTAGGACCAGACCATCTCCAACCTCCTGCCACAACCGAAGGAGCATGACACCCACCCATCACCGTCTCCCCCCCTCCCTCTCTCCCTCCCTCCCTCCCCCTCGCTTCTCACTCCTTTATCTGTATGGCACTTTGAAAATGTCATTGTCACAGAACATTTAACAGAGAATAAAGTCCTAGGTAAGCAGGAAAAGGAGGGGCATAGCCTAATGTTTAGCCTTTCCTTTCACCAGCTCTTCACTGACGACCCCTACGTTGCTTGAGAGTTTAAAACAAACCCTGCACACAAAACAATGTCCATGAGACTAACCAGTGTGTATGGTGGGCACAGTGTGTACTTAGGTGCACAACACAACATTAGCAAAACAAACAACATTTGACATAACGATAACTGCAACGAAATGTTTGAGAAACAGCAGCATATACACAAACCACACAGGCACACAGACACACACACAGACACACACCACACAGACACAACACAGACACACACCACACAGACACACAGACACACACCACACAGACACACACACCACACAGACACACACACACACCACACAGACACAACACACAGACACACACCACACAGACACACACACACCACACAGACACACACCACACAGACACACACCACACAGACACACACCACAAACACACATCATTTTTTGTAGTGTGCTACTGCTTTTCGTCAGTGCCATAATTGCCTTAATCCTAATCCTAATCCCAACCCAACTTCATGAATAGAACGTGGGAGGTTGACCTGCACTAGATGTAATCTGTGGTGGTGTTCTTTACATACGAGTGTGTGGTAGCTAATGATTTTGTTTTGTATAGATCAAATACTGTTTAGTACATAGAGAAAACACTTGATAGTGTTGACAGTTATTATAATCTCTCTCTCCCTCTATATCTTGTTCATTCCCTCTCACTGTCTCTCTACCTCTTGCCTTGTTTGACATATTTCCATGACTTTTCCAGGTAATCAAAACTAGAAATCAGAAATGGTCAAAGTTTTCTAGGTTTCCAAGGTCTGTGGGAACCCTGTGCCTTCTCTCTCTGTCTCTGTCTCTGTCTCTGTCTCTGTCTCTGTCTCTGTCTCTCTCTGTCTCTCTCTCTCTCTCTCTCCGCCTCTCTCTCTGCCTCTCTCTCTCACACACACAAACACACTCTAACACACACAGACAAACTTAATACCCACCATACAGCGTTAACACACATGTTTACTTTTGGGGTGTACACACACACTGGCGTTCCCTGGCTGCTGTTCACACACACTCAACATGTCCCTGTTAGTCTGCTTCCTCACTGCTGTCAGCGGAGCCCAGTTAAAACAAAAGAGGAGGAGAGAGAGAGGCAGAGAGAGAGAGAGGTGAGAGGGAGAGAGAGGCAGAGAGGGAGAGAGAGAGAGGCAGAGAGAGTGGCAGAGAGAGAAAAAGAGAGAGGCAGAGAGAGAGAGAGAGAGGCAGAGAGAGAGAGAGGCAGAGAGAGAGAGGCAGAGAGAGAGAGAGAGAGGCAGAGAGAGAGAGAGAGGCAGAGAGAGAGGGAGAGAGAGAGGTAGAGGGAGAGAGGCAGAGAGAGAGAGACAGAGGCAGAGAGAGAGAGAGAGAGGCTACACTGCTGAATTAGAGGAAGTGGGTCCTGATTAGGCTGCCCGGACTGAAGCATTCCGATCCTGTTAACCCATCCTGCTGGGAGGCCAACACAGAACCCCCAACAGAGCTCCACCCTGGACAGGCTGCTCCTCTCCTCTCCTCCCTCAGACAGAGCTCCACCCTGGACAGGCTGCTCCTCTCCTCTCCTCCCTCAGACAGAGCTCCACCCTGGGTAGGCTGCTCCTCTCCCTCCCTCAGACAGTGCTCCACCCTGGACAGGCTGCTCCTCTCCTCTCCCCTCAGACAGAGCTCCACCCTGGACAGGCTGCTCCTCTCCTCTCCCCTCAGACAGAGCTCCACCCTGGACAGGCTGCTCCTCTCCCCTCCCGCAGACAGAGCTCCACCCTGGACAGGCTGCTCCTCTCCTCCCTCAGACAGAGCTCCACCCAGGACAGGCTGCTCCTCTCCTCTCCCTCAGACAGAGCTCCACCCTGGACAGGCTGCTCCTCTCCTCTCCCCTCAGACAGAGCTCCACCCTGGACAGGCTGCTCCTCTCCCTCCCTCAGACAGAGCTCCACCCTGGACAGGCTGCTCCTCTCCTCTCCCTCCCTCAGACAGAGCTCCTCCCTGGACAGGCTGCTCCTCTCCTCTCCCCTCAGACAGAGCTCCACCCTGGGTAGGCTGCTCCTCTCCTCTCCCCTCAGACAGAGCTCCTCCCTGGACAGGCTGCTTCTCTCCTCTCCTCCCTCAGACAGAGCTCCACCCTGGACAGGCTGCTCCTCTCCTCTCCCCCCAGACAGAGCTCCACCCTGGACAGGCTGCTCCTCTCCTCTCCTCTCCCCCCCAGACAGAGCTCCACCCTGGACAGGCTGCTCCTCTCCTCTCCCCTCCCTCAGACAGAGCTCCACCCTGGGTAGGCTGCTTCTCTCCTCTCCCTCCCTCAGACAGAGAGCTCCACACCGCCTTTGGCCTCAGAACATTCTACCTTGTTCACACCCTCTCCCCCTGATGAATGTCTTCACTCCATGTGTTTATAAGAAGTAAGGTTATTCATAATCAAGCAGAGAGAGTTTGTACACACTGTGGACATCCTGATAGAAGACAACGTATTACGTTTCAGTTTGTTTGACAGGAACGCTGTCTCTCTTTCTCCGTTCAACATGAAAACTACCATCCATTCACACGGGGGTCGTGACCTCCACAGCGCTATGTGTTAGCGCTCTCAAGTGCTAACACATATTGAGTAAATGAAGAGTGTCTTCGGGCAGGGAGATAGACGAGCTTCTTAAACAAGAGGAGGGGTCCTGCTTTGGTCTCCAGTCCTCCACACCCAGGTCGGCATGACGACCGGGGGAGTGATGTCACCGAGTCGCGCAGTTGTATATAACGCGGCAGAGTAAACCTCTGTTCTAAAAGGTGCGCTGGGGGTACGCGTGTGTGCGTGTTTGTTTTGGCGGATTAAGAGGACAGTAATGGAAAGGGGTTTCTCTCGGCGTGAACACATCCGCGCCACTTCAAAGCCGGGCGGTTGCCGCGGCGGCCGCCCATGGCAGCGAGTGTGTTTCCTCCTCCTCCTCCTCCTCCTCCTCCTCCTCCTCTTCAGGCAGCGACACACAGGTCAGAGCCTGGCCTCTCATTCTGCTTCAGGCAGCGGCCAGCCCTCCTGCACGGCGGGGTGATTATTGTCATCTTTGCCGGAGAGAGAAAAAAACACTCCTGGTGAGGTGTAAAACAATGAGGGGGAGGAGAGCAGGGGTGGGGTGGGGAGCGGCTGTGGCTGGGGCAAGGGGAGGGTGGGGGAGGGAGGCTGGGAGGGTGGGGGGTGTACACCCTGGTGTAATCTCAGTGCTGAATAGACGGGGTTCTTAATAGAATCCTCTCGTCCGGCTGCCACTGTGAGAAACAAGAGCCGTAATGGATGGGCCGGGCTCCAGCTCTCCCACTTTCCCCCCCGTGACCCTAGCATTGGTCAGAAGTAAGAGCTAAAGAAGCATTGTAGCCCCGGGCCTGATTGAATGGGGAGGGAGGGAGGTGGGAGGGAGGTGGGGGGGGGGTGTGGAGGAGGCAGCCGCGCTGATAGACCAATTTCCCAGTACTGCGAGCTGCAGGTCTTGATTGATGAGGGCCGGCGCTGCCTCGAGGAGGCCCATCACATGTGATCACATAAATACTTATTCAGCTTGAATTGGGCCTGACAAGCCTGTGACAGCTTTGTGCTGTCACAGATATCATTGGGAGGAAAAACGCGCCATTAATCATGCGTAATTAACTTTTCTAGGGGGTTCCTCCGTCCCAGTATCCCCCTCTCTCAGATAAAGCCCAGTGTCTTAACTGGGATTGGGGGGCTTATTAAAAGCAGAGGCAGTTCCCCCCTGAGCCGCTCCGTTTGTACAGGAAACAGCTTCATTAGTACGGCTTTAGGCTCTAATGGTCGCCGTACAAAGCTGCCTCTCTCTCCTCCAGGCCTCCGCTCGCTCCTGCCTCACAACGCAATATCCTGTGGACGCGCGGCTGTAATGTGTTTGAAGTGAGTGCAGCCGCCTTCAGAGAGGACGCCTGTACTTAACTACCTTGACCCCCCCTTAAGTTCGGCAGCGGTGGTGGTGGTGGTGTTGGTGGGGGGGCACCACAAGCTGGCTCAGTCTCTCAGAACGTTGCGCCTCCCTCCCCCCTGTCTCTCTCCACTGCCCCTGAGGGAGCTGGCTGGGCCAGACCCTCATTGTTTTAAAGCAGCAGACCACATGATTCAGACTCATATTCTCTACAGTCAAGCCTGACACCAGCCTCCACCTGGCCCTGACACCAGCTCCCACACCAGCCCTCTACCTAGCCCCCACACCAGCCCTAACACCAGCCTCCACCTGGCCCTAACACCAGCCCCCACACCAGCCCTAACACTAGCCCCAACCAGCCTCCACCTGGCCCTAACACCAGCCCCAACCAGCCTCCACCTGGCCCTAACACCAGCCTCCACCTGGCCCTAACACCAGCCCCCACACCAGCCCTAACACCAGCCCTCCACCTAGCCCTAACACCAGCCCCAACCAGCCCCCACCTAGCCCTAACACCAGCCCCCACCTAGCCCTAACACCAGCCCCCCACACCAGCCTCCACCTGGCCCCCACACCAGCCCCCACACCAGCCCTCCACCTGGCCCTAACACCAGCCCTCCACCTGGCCCTAACACCAGCCCCCACCTAGCCCTAACACCAGCCCCCACACCAGCCTCCACCTGGCCCCCACACCAGCCCCCACACCAGCCCTCCACCTGGCCCTAACACCAGCCCTCCACCTAGCCCCCCTTCATCTGCATTCCATCTCCCACCCCACCCCCTTCCACCCCCTCCACCACCGCCCACCCCTCCCACCACCACCGCCCACCCTGCCTAGTTTGCCTGGTGATGGTCTACATGTGCCTAGTTTGCCTGGTGATGGTCTACATGTGAAGTGACCAGCTGTGATCGGAGGAGACAAGGACATTGCTATTTGGGAGTGGGACCAAATCCCTGATGTACTGCTTGCTTTGTTTCACCAGCAGCCTCTTGCTAGAGGGCTGGAGGGGCTCGTTGTGGGAGGGGTTCCATCTGGGTGTGGAGGCTGAGGGGAGGCTGAGGGGAGGCTGAGGCTGAGGGGAGTCACACACTAAAGGTTCAATCTGTCCTCATTCTTAGTCAGATTCACACTCACTTCCTTCAGAGGGTGACGGTCTCTTCCTCATTCATACAGTGACTTATTTCCTTCTCTCAACTGGTTCTATCGAAGCCACCAGCCAGACAAAACACCACTCTAACAGATACACATTCACCAATATCATACTTCCGTGAGAAAACACGAACTGTTTGCCAGGTGGACTCAAATCGTAACTTCTAAACAGAACTTCCAGGTAAAGCCTCCGTTCTAGCACTGGCACACCGGGCCTGATACATTCTGTGGACAACCACTGTTTTTATCAACAGGCTACGTCATGTATTTTTAGACTGGATGGAGTATGCAGTGTGTGTTGGGGCCTAGTCCTAGCCTCTAGCTTCAGCAGATGGGGCAGGACCACAGCACCTAGGACAGGGAGGGCCAGGGGCCAGGACAGGGAGGACCAGGGGCCAGGACAGGGAGGGACAGGGCCCAGGACAGGGAGGGCCAGGGCCCAGGACAGGGAGGGCCAGGGGCCGGGACAGGGAGGGCCAGGGCCCAGGACAGGGAGGGCCAGGGCCCAGGACAGGGAGGGCCAGGGCCCAGGACAGGGAGGGCCAGGGCCCAGGACAGGGAGGGCCAGGGGCCGGGACAGGGAGGGCCAGGGCCCAGGACAGGGAGGACCAGGGGCCAGGACAGCTGGGTGGTTCTGGGGGAGGAAGACAGGCAGGTAGGGTTAGGGGAGGCCTAGGCTCTGACGGACCCATGACTGTAGGCTAGGAGACAGGTGGAAGAGTGTGAGGAGAGAAGAAGGGAGCGAGAGTGAACAGAAGGAAGGGAGGAGGTGAGGAGAGAAGGAGGAGAGGTGAGGTGAGGAGAGAGGAGGAGAGGTGAGGAGAGGAGAGAAGGAGGAGAGGCACGGAAAAGAGGTGATGAGGGAAGGAGGAGAGTGTGAGGAGAGGAGAGTGAGGGGAGATTTGCAGGACCGCTAGACGTCGAGCGAGGAGAGTCCTGCAAAGATGCTGATTGCGGCGTGATGTCGCGTTGACGGAGATACTGTGCGTCTCGTATGCGGCGACGCTCTGTCTGCGTCTGTCCCGCCCTCTGCCGCGTGCTCTCCCGTCTGCGCCCCTTTCTTCTCTCCTTCGCTGCCGTCCCCTCCGTTTCGCCCCCTCCGCTTTCTTCTGTCGTATCGTGCGCTGCGTTTGGAGGCCGTGTGAGAAGTCAAGTACACACAGCGAGCTCAGCTTGGACTCGAGCTGAACAGACAGAGAGCGAAACAATAAGCACTTGTGTCAGAGTTCCAAAGCAGAGCAGACCTCATCTCTGGCACACACGTCCTCCATGCCTGGATAGCTCCCCCAGGACAGGCCAGGCTGGCAGGGTCCCTCACAGCCAGAGATACAGGGGATCAGGAGAGATCTGGGCTGCTCTGTCTCTGTGTCTAATCACAGGGGTAGGACAGTGTCATGGGTACAGTACCTGCTACTACCGTCAACTCAGTGTGTGTGTGTGTGTGTGTGTGTGTGAGTGTGTGTGCGTACGTGTGCTGTGAGCGTGCAGGAAGATCAGAGAGACTCTGGTGTGTTATCTGTCCCTGCAGTGTGTTCCCTATCTTCTGTAGTGCATTGAGCAGTACACAGTATCTACACACTGCTCTCTACTACACTGGCCTCCCTGTTCATCGGGCCCCTGGCAGAGGGCTGAACATGTTTCATCACTACTAGTGGTTTAAACAGAGGCTCTCTCTCTCTCTCTCTTCTCTAGTGGTTAAACAGAGTTTTCTCTCTCTTCCTCTCTCTCCCTCTCTGGTTTTGGCACCCCCCCCCCCCCCCCCCACCCCCCCCCCCCCCCCCCCCCCCCCCCCCCCCCCCCCCCCCCCCCCCCCCCCCCCCCCCCCCCCCCCCCCCCCCCTTTTTTGTTTTTTTTTTTTTTTTTTTTTTTTTTTTTTTTGTGTGTTGTGGTTTTTTGTTTTTCCCCCCCCCCCACACCCCCCCCCCACTCCCCCCCCCCCCACCCCCCCCCCCCCTTGTTTTTTTTTTGTTTTTTTTGTTTGTTTGTTTTTTTTTTTTGTTCGGATGTTTTTTTTTGTTATTTAGTGTCCCCCCCCCCCCCCCCACCACACCCCCCCCCCCCCCCCCCCCACCCCCCCCCCCGCCCCCCCCCCCCCCCCCCCCCCCCGCCCCCCACCCCCCCCCCCCCCCCCCCCCCACCACCCCCCCCCCCCCCCCCCCCTTGTTTTTGTTAATTATTTTTCTTTTTTTTTTTGACTTTTTTCTTGTTTTGTTTTTGTTGTGTTTTTTTTTTTTTTTTTTTTTTTGTTTTTTTTTCTCTCTCTCTACTCCGCTCTCTCTCTCGTCTCTCCTCTCTCTTCTCTAGTGGTTAAACAGAGGCTCTGTTTACAAAAGTGTACAAGTTCTCAGTCATTGGTGGGTGGGGTGGAATTGTTCTTTCCCTCGTTTTTTTTTTGTTTTACTTTTGCCTTCTCTAGCCCTACCTGGCGATCAATTCCTCATTTTCATTCCTTTATTTTCCCCCCGATTTTTCCTCCCTTCCGCATGAAAAAACCAGACTCACCCCCTAGGGTAGCGAGAAGAGAGAGAGAAGAGGGGGATATATCGATATAATATAGATATATATCTATCGATATCTATCTATCTCAGCGATAGGGGAGCAGAGAGTGGGGTATAGATCGAGAGTCGATATAGACTTGTTACCTTGAGCTGGTATCGATGAGAGGGTAGATCGCTATCTCTCTATGATCTCTTTTCTCGCTCTAGCTCTCGCTCTCTTTTTCTCTCTCTCGTGTGTGGATCTCTCTCTCTCTCTCTCTGTTTTCTCTATCTCCTTTTTCGCATCCCGCTCTCTCTCTCTTTTCGCTATCTCTTTTCTCATCTCGTCTCTCTCTCTTCTGTTCTTTATTTTTTTTTTTTCAATCTCTTTTTTCGGCCTCCTCCTCTTCTATTTATTTTTTTACTTTCTCTCTCTCTCTCTTCTCACTCCAACCACCCCACCCCCCCCTCCACCCCCTTTTTTCCCCGCGCGCCCCCGCGCGCGGCCCCTGCGCCCCTGTGTGGCGGAGGATGCCGTTGCGCTACTTTTTTGGCGTGCCCCAAAAGATAACCTGAATTGAGAGAAACTTCAGCAGAGCGGGCAGCACGCGAGAGACTGAGCGTCGAGAGACTGACTACATTCCTGTGCCACAGCTGCAGTAATCTGCAATCACTAAAACGTATCGCTGTCTCAACGCCGGAGCGATTCTTTTCTGGATGAGTTATAAAGGAAATAAAATCCGACGACATGTCTGCCTCTGAATCAAGAAAGAACCAGCAATCACCGTGCTGTATGTTGAACCACTTACTCCTCTCTCCTC
>CAEFZP010001962.1:0-17291 GCA_903064625.1 Mallotus villosus | reverse complement strand
TCTCTCTCTCAGGCGGTCTCGCTCACCAACACGCATGTGTCTCTAAAGAGCGTCACGGCGGGGCAGGGTGGTAATGCCGGTGTGTCGTCGCTGCTTCGACAAAGGGAGAAAATGGACGGCCCTTTTGATATCTGACACTGGCGCCCAAACTGCTTTCCAAAGCTGTTATTCCACAGATTTCTCTCTCAGCAGGAGAACCCCTCGCCCCCACCCCCTCTCCTCTCAGCAGGAGAACCTTTGACTTGAATGAGAACCCCCCCCGCCCCCCCTCCGCCCCCTCTCTCCTCCCAGTCTCAAACCCAGATGTCAGATGTGCTGTCTGAACCGTGCTCTGTGGTCGAATGGTGGATCCACTCTCAAATAAGTTACAGAATAGTTAGACTGACACAACTCTCACGGTTTTGTTTTGAATGTGGGCAGACTAAATGACACTTTCAGCATCCAGCCAGCCGTCCTTCAGGTGAATTTAAAACCCATCACCTCAGTCAGTAACGGAAACATCTCGACCGAGCCTTGCGGGCTGCGCCGAGGTCCACCCTCAGCCCTGTTCCTGTCTCGCCTCTCAGCTCTCTCCTTCTCTCCCGCAGAGCGCGTCTGTCAAGTGCACTTTCAATGTGACACATTAGGGGGGGAGGGAGGGGGGGGAGGAGGGGGGGGAGGGGGGGAGGAGGGGGGGGTGAAGGCAGGAGAAGCAGTCCTGAGAGAGACTGGGTCCTGTGTCATCATTCAGACACGATGGCTGTACCTTAAAAAGCTACTTTGTCCTCTCTCCCCGTCCCCGTGGAAACTCTGACAGCGACAAATACCTCTCTCCTGATGGTCGGGGCGATCGTCAGGATCCCTTCCACCCCCCCCCATCACCCCCCCTCCCCCCCCCGATCTCTGCAATCATCCATCGTCATGACGACCGTAGCGGGCGGCCATTACTGACACGTCAACCTAATAAAATGCGAGATGTCTGATTATTACAGCGGTGTCTAATTGCACTTCCACGGCTTCAGGACGATATTAAGAGGCGAGCTTCTCTCTCTGACGTCCTATAAATAACTATCTTGTCACTGTTGTGTCCCTGCGAGCAAGCCAACCTTTTCTTTTTTACTCTAATTTTGACTTACATTTTTATGATAAATGATTTAAGTGGCCACGGTTTAATGAGATGCAGAAAACCAAATGTTTGGTGTCTGATTACCATGTCCTCCTCCTCCCCACGTGCAGTTCAGAGATCCTCACTTAATGGTGCCTCCCAGTCAAGCTAGCAGGGGGGAGACGGGGTGAGAGAGAGGCTCGGGGGAGGGGAGGGGAGGGGGAGAGAGGGTGTGGAGGGGTTCCTCTGGGGGAGGGGGGTGGAGAGGGTAGGGAGGGTCCTTGGGGGAGGGGGGTGGAGAGGGTGGGGAGGTCCTCTGGGGGAGGGGGGGGTGGAGAGGGTGGGGAGGTTCCTCTGGGGGGAGGAGGGGTGGAGAGGGTGGGGAGGGGTTCCTCTGGGGGAGGAGGGTGGAGAGGGGGGGGGGAGGTTCCTATGGGGGAGGAGGGGGGGAGAGGGTGGGGAGGTTCCTCTGGGGGAGGAGGGTGGAGAGGGTGGGGAGGTTCCTCTGGGGGAGGGGGGTGGGTGGAGAGGGTGGGGAGGTTCCTCTGGGGGAGGGGGGGGGAGAGGGTGAAGCAGAGGAGGTCCTTGTCCCTCCAGGAGACGACAGGTGGAGTCACAGCGAGGGGAACCCGTCCGTTACAAAGACGGAATGGAAGGGATGAGGACGAGGATGATGCGTTTTGTCTCTTCAGTCAGGAGGGAGATTGATGTCACTTCTAGATGTGCTTGTGCTTGGACCGACACGCTGTCTAACTCTTCTCTCTGTCTCTTGTTTTTGTCTCCTCCAGGTGAGTGTCCCCGTCTGTGTGGATGATGTGATCCCCGCTGTCCCCTGCAGGGTGTCCCCGCAGCAGAGCAGAGTAAGACACGGTCTTCTCAAGGTCGCTCCGCAGCAGAGCAGAGTAAGACACGGTCTTCTCAAGGTCGCCGGGCCTTCTCAAGGTCGCCGGGTCTTCTCAAGGTCGCCGGGGTCTTCTCAAGGTCGCCGGGTCTTCTCAAGGTCGCCGGGTCTTCTCAAGGTCACCAGGTCTCTGTGGAGAGTAGGACTGCGTCCAGCTTCATACAGATGGCGTGGGTGGTTGAATGAGTCGACATTCTTCTAAAAAAACGTGAAAGCAAAATCTACGAATGATAAGCCTTGTTGTTAATGTCTTGTGTGGGAGGGTTGTGTTGGTGGTGAGATTTTCGAAAGGACTCATTTTGCCGAAGCTAAGGTTGTTGGATCTCGTGAGATCAATGAAGCAGAATCCCCACGTCTCGGCCCTCCAGCGCTTCATTAATGGTCCGTCTCTGCCGTGGAACAGCACGCACACTCAGTATGGTTTCACCGGGAAACTCATCGACCTCGAGAACACCGTCATCAAGCCACGCAACTAGTTTGTTCTCCGTGTCACTTTCCCGGGAGTTGTTTCAGAAATGCGTTTGAGGTCAGGCGGGGATAATGGCTGGCCTGCGTCCCCACCGTCCCCACCGCCCCCACCGCCACGCCCCTAGACACGAGCGCAGGCTCACCCAGCCGCCCCGACACGTCTGCGGTTAAGAGCCGCGGCGGTCAGATGTCTGAATCACGAGCCAGGGCCATTATCAAGCTCAGGGTCGACCGGGAGCACCCGACTGTCCTCTCACTACTCTCTCTATCTCTCTCTCTCTCTCTGTCTCTCTCTCTCTCTCTCTCTCTCTCTCTCTCTCTCTCTCTCTCTCTCAGGGATCTGAGCAATTAGGCCAGATCACTGGCAACCTTCCTCGCCCTCACCCCATTATCAAGATCACTAATTACCTCCAGCACTGCCATCGGCTCACTTGTCTGCCCGCGTCCTCCGCACGCACAGCGTTAGGAACGGTAGAGAGGGGGGGGGAGGAGGGGGAGGGGGGAGGAAGAGAGGGAGGAGGGGGGAAGAGAGGAGAGGAGGGGAGGGGGGAGGAGGAGGGAGGAAGAGAGAGGGGAGAAAGGGGAGGAGGAAGAGAGAAGGAGAGGGGGGAGGAAGAGAGGAGAGGAGAGGAGGAGGAGGAGGGAAAGGAGAGTGTCATTTGTTTCATTTTCAGGTGCACACTAAAGGGAGGTGAAGTGAAAGACAGTGTGGTGTGTGTGGTGTGGTGTGTGTGTGGTGTGTGTGTGTGTGTGTGTGTGTGTGTGTGGGTGTGTGTGGGTGGGTGTGTGGGTGTGTGTGTGTGCGTGTGTGTGTGGGGGGGGTATGTGTGTGTGTGTGCGTGTGTGTGTGTGTGTGTGTGTGTGTGTGTGTGTGGGTATGTGTGTGTGTGTGTGTGTGTGTGTGTGTGCGTGTGTGTGTGTGGGGGTATGTCACACCCTTTGGGGAGTCTAAATAAACCTTTTAAAGGTGTCAGGCTGATGATTGAAGTTCTCTGGTGGTGCGTGTGTGTGTGTGTGTGTGTGTGTGTGTGTGTGTGTGTGTGTGTGTGGTGCCTGTCCCACTGGGTGAGCTGTTGGCTGCTTGGTTGTTATGGTTTTAGGAAGAGTGTGTGCCACATTGTCTTTGTGGAAAACGGAGTCTTGAGGGCATACGTATATTATAGGGGACTGAAACATACACACACACAATGCATATGAACACACACACACACACACACAATACATATGAACACACACGCACACTCTCTCGATTGTTGCTTCCACCCTCTGTAGATGTGGCCTGTTTACAGACAGGCTTCAGCAGGGTGATGTGTGAGAGGGCTTGGCCGGGGTTATTGATCGGAAGGCATACCTGATGGTCTGTGTGTGTTTGTCCTACTCTGCTGGTGCTCACTATGGTAACAATGTATGCCATACAAAGTGCTATTGACTGGCTTTACTCTCTATATTAGCGTGATTAATTGACCACTCTAGACTTTGACCTTACTGTTTCACTGTCTGTCACTCACCACACACACACACACACACACACACACACACACACACACACACACACTACACACACACTCACACACACACACACACTCACCACACTCACCACACACACACACCACACACACCACAACACACACACTCACCACACACACACACAGACACACACCACACACACACACACACACACACACACACACACACACACACGTCCAGCACACACACACACACACACACAGACACACACACACACACACGTCCAGCACAACACCATACATCTTCCTTTGTTCTGTAAAAGCGGAAGGTTGGAAAAGGTCTCGAAACTTTAAAGAAAGATCACGCAATAAAGCCGTCCGGGGGGAGGCTGGTGGAGGCTGGTGGAGGCTGGTAAAGGCTGGAGGAGGCTGGGGGAGGCTGGTGGAGGCTGCTAGCAGGCTGGTGGAGGCTGGTGGAGGCTGGTGGAGGCTGGTGGAGGCCTGGCTGCTAGCAGGCTGGTGGAGGCTGGTGGAGGCTGGTGGAGGCTGGTGGAGGCTGGTGGAGGCTGGTGGAGGCCTGGCTGCTAGCAGGCTGGTGGAGGCTGGTGGAGGCTGGTGGACCAAACACCTGAACAGTAGTGAACAGTAGTGACAAGACCTGTCCAGGTGCTCCTATCACACGTACTGTGGTTTCACTCTAGAGGTGCGTGAGTGAGTGTGCGAGGGAGTGTGCGAATGAGGGAGGGAAGGAGGGTGTGTGAGCGAGTGACAGAATTGTTTCCCGTTGACCCAAGTGGGATTATAGGCATCATTGGAAAGCAAAGTCAGTCTCTCACCTCTCTCTCCCCCCCCCCTTCCCTCTCTCTATCTCTCTCTACCTCTCTCTCTCCCTCCCTCTCTCTCTCTCTCCCCCTCTCTCTCTCTCCCCCCCCCCTCTCTCTCCCCTCCGTTTCCCTGGCTCTCTGTGTGTCTCTGTGGTTGAGATAACCCCCTGAATAGGAGGGAGATGAGTTGGGCCCCTCTCTGTCGTCCTCCCAGAGTCTGGGCTGGTTGGAAATCTTCTGGGGATAGATGGAATAGAAGAAGAAGAAGAGAAGTGAGGCGTAGATAGACAGGAAGTAAGGCGTAGATAGACAGGAAGGGGAAAGAGAGGCCATTCATAGCGGATAAAGAAAGGACCGGTGAGGGGAGGCTGAAGAGGGATGGAGGGATGGAGGGATGGAGGGGGAAGAGGTGATGTAGGGATGGAGGGATGGAGGGGGAAGAGGTGATGTAGGGATGGAGGGATGGAGGGATGGCGGGATGGAGGGGGAAGAGGTGATGGAGGGATGGAGGGATGGAGGGGGAAGAGGTGATGTAGGGATGGAGGGATGGAGGGATGGCGGGATGGAGGGGGAAGAGGTGATGGAGGGATGGAGGGATGGAGGGATGGAGGGGGAAGAGGTGATGTAGGGATGGAGGGATGGAGGGATGGAGGGGGAAGAGGTGATGTAGGGATGGAGGGATGGAGGGGGAAGAGGTGATGTAGGGATGGAGGGATGGCGGGATGGAGGGGGGAAGAGGTGATGGAGGGATGGAGGGATGGAGGGGGAAGAGGTGATGTAGGGATGGAGGGATGGCGGGATGGAGGGGGAAGAGGTGATGTAGGGATGGAGGGATGGAGGGATGGAGGGGGAAGAGGTGATGTAGGGATGGAGGGATGGAGGGGGAAGAGGGATGGAGGGATGGAGGGATGGAGGGGGAAGAGGTGATGGAGGGATGGAGGGATGGAGGGGGAAGAGGTGATGTAGGGATGGAGGGATGGCGGGATGGAGGGGGAAGAGGTGATGTAGGGATGGAGGGATGGAGGGATGTAGGGGGAAGAGGTGATGTACCTACAGATATAGATATTTTCCTGCGTAGTGTTTGAAAATCACAGGGTGGAGCAGAAGGAGGTATTGAGAGATTTGTGTCCTTAAGTACGCTTGCCTTTTTTAACATTAATATGCTGTGTAGGCAAACAAGATGCTGTATAAGTACCCTCCCCCCTCCTTAAATAAAACATGTAAAAACGCATATACATACACATCAAAATAATGTCAACATACAGGATATATTCTGTGTATATGCACCCACACACACACACACACACACACACGTCCCTAGTGTCACACAGGGGTCTTTAACTGAGACTCTCCTTGACCGTCAAGTCGTTACAGAGGAATTAAAAAGGCCGAGCTGACTTCAACAAGCGTCCTCTCTGACCAGGCGCCCGTTTGATAACGCAATAAAAAGCCAGTTAATGGACTTGGATGAAGGATCTGTTACTGAGACTAAATAAATCTCAGCCTCTCTAATGAACTTTAGAGTTGAAATTTAAA
The DNA here is from genome assembly GCA_903064625.1 of Mallotus villosus. NCBI lineage: Eukaryota > Metazoa > Chordata > Actinopteri > Osmeriformes > Salangidae > Mallotus > Mallotus villosus. The sequence continues at coordinate 11,012 of CAEFZP010001962.1, read as the reverse complement.
AAGCCATTTAAGTGAGAAATGACCCATTGAAGGTCCGTGTTCCAGGGATAAATCATGGGTTTCCAGAACCTTCTCTGTGTTTACAGAGCAAGGCGTCCGACAGAGACTTGATTTCAATAATTGACTATATAGGAAAGAAGCTCAGTCAAAGTTTGCTGATAAGCCAGAAGAATCGGCTCCTTGTGTTTGAATCACAAAACTGGTATCGATCCAGAGAGACCAGCTCCGGAGAGACCAGCTCCGGAGAGACCAGCTCCCAGCTGTAGACGCTTGACCCTGGGGAATGTATCGATTGATGTTCACCTCCCCTGCTCCCCTGATGCAGTCTGCTGCCAACACCAAGTTATCCACCACTCACACATCCAGAGTGACTCAGCAGGATTCAGACTGGACAGGATTCAGACTGGACAGGATTCAGACTGGACAGGATTCTTTCTCCTCCGTCATGTCACGGAGCGTAGCTTGTGAAACCGCCAATCAGCGGTCCAGGTCTTTATCATCTGTCCTTGTCTGTCCTCAAGCAACACGTCTGATTCATCCAACCTCGTTGTTTCTTAGGTAGTGATCTTCTGATTAGAGTATACGTGAAAACACAGGAAGCGATGGTGCCTTTAAAAACGTGTGTGGAGGCCAATTGTTTCAGCGTTTTTATTTATGTCTCTGTCAGCCCGTTTTGTGTGTGTGTGTGTCTGCGTGTGTGTGCGTGTGTGTGCATGTGTGTGTCTGCGTGTGTGTGTGTCTGCATGTGTGTGCACGTGTGTCTGCGTGTGTGTGTGTCTGCGTGTGTGTGTGTCTGCATGTGTGTGACTGTGTGCGTGTGTGTGTGTGTGTGTGTGTGTGTGTGTGTGTGCAAGCTAGCGCGCCGCGTACTGAGTCCCCCCATATTTCTTGCGGCCCTGTCTCCTCAGCCTGTTGATAGTATTTGTCACTTTGATTTATTCGTTCACAAAACCAGCATATATCACCCAGCACCGGCAGAGCAGTGCAGAGGCAGAGGGCTCAGAGGCAGCAGGCTCAGAGGCAGCGGGCTCAGAGGCAGCGGGCTCAGAGGCAGCGGGCTCAGAGGCAGCGGGCTCAGAGGCAGCGGGCTCAAAGGCAGAGGGCTCAGAGGCAGAGGACTCAGAGGCAGAGGGCTCAGAGGCAGAGGACTCAGAGGCAGAGGGCTCAGAGGCAGAGGACTCAGAGGCAGAGGGCTCAGAGGCAGAGGGCTCAGAGGCAGAGGGCTCAGAGGCAGAGGACTCAGAGGCAGAGGGCTCAAAGGCAGAGGACTCAGAGGCAGCGGGCTCAGAGGCAGTGGGCTCAGAGGCAGCGGGCTCAAAGGCAGAGGACTCAGAGGCAGCGGGCTCAGAGGCAGCGGGCTCAGAGGCAGCGGGCTCAGAGGCAGAGGGCTCAGAGGCAGCGGGCTCAGAGGCAGCGGGCTCAGAGGCAGCGGGCTCAGAGGCAGCGGGCTCAGAGGCAGCGGGCTCAGAGGCAGTGGGCTCAGAGGCAGAGGGCTCAGAGGCAGAGGGCTCAGAGGCAGAGGGCTCAGAGGCAGAGGGCTCAGAGGCAGCGGGCTCAGAGGCAGAGGGCTCAGAGGCAGCGGGCTCAGAGAGTGGGCCGGCCTCGCAGACAGTCCCCAGATTCTGCAGCTCTGCAGTCCCCAGACAGTCCACAGTGTGCATGGTTTAAAGGTTCTAACGCTTCTGTGCTTCTGTTGTTCTATGGTGCTGTGGTTCTATACTTCCGCTGCAGTGCTTCATGGCACACGGTGGCTGTGCTGTTTCAGCGTCCGCTTCCACCTGGATGGCTCTTTCGTCTGTAGTGGAGGTCCCGTTACCGCGGTAACGCTGAGGGCCGTGACCGCGGTAACGCTGAGAGATTGGAGCATTGTCACGGCTTTGTTGTGTCATTTTGCACAAATGTGAAGATTGTACCCACAGAGCTGACGTGCATGACTATCGTCGTCAGGTAGATTTACTTCTCCCTGGTTACCTCTACCTGGTTACCTCTCCCTGGTTACCTTTCCCTGGTTACCTCTCCCTGGTTACCTCTCCCTGGTTACGTCTCCCTGGTTACCTCTCCCGGATGTGTGTTGCCCCCCGCACAAACCCCCTCCTGTCCTTTGTCCCTGGAGCTGTGGACTCGAATACAAAATGTCCATTTAGTCCCCGTCCCCGGTTTTAATCATACTTTAAGAATTGATGAGTATAACCCTAACCCCAAAGCTCTAGCTTGAACTCTTAACCAACCTCAAGAAGTCAAATCAAAACCCTGAGCTGAAGACAGGATTCAGACTGGACAGGATTCAGACTGGACAGGATTCAGACTGGATATGATTCAGACTGGACAGGATTCAGACTGGACAGGATTCAGACTGGACAGGATTCAGACTGGATATGATTCAGACTGGACAGGATTCAGACTGGACATGATTCAGACTGGATATGATTCAGACTGGACAGGATTCAGACTGGACAGGATTCAGACTGGACAGGATTCAGACTGGACAGGATTCAGACTGGACAGGATTCAGACTGGACAGGATTCAGACTGGATATGATTCAGACTGGACAGGATTCAGACTGGACATGATTCAGGGGCAGAACGAGTCCAAACCACATCAGAAACCTGAACTTCCACGGAAACCTAGAAAGCCAAAATGTTCTAACGCGAACACCGAACACACTCTTATTCTAACAGCCTAATTCCTCCCGGGGGAATTCTGTCGTCTGTTTTCCACCTCAAAGGCGATAGTCATAATTGTATTGTCCTCATCCGCAGGTGGTTTACAAAATAAGCTATTTTTCCAGCGTTTGCTTTTAACCTGCCTTTGTTTTAGTCACATGTGCTGCCTGCTATCGGTCTGTGTCGTGTGTGTGCGTGCGTGTGATTGTGTCTGTAGGACCTGTGTGCGTGTAAGACGCGCGTGTGTGTGTGTGTGTGTGTGTGTGTGTGTGTGTGTGTGTGTGGAGAGGGGAGGAGGGAGGTATATTAAGTATTCAGCGGGTAAAGCTCGCTTCTGTTTACTGACAAGACGTCGCAGCTCTGCCTCACGCCCGCTGAAAGGTGCTCAGCTCTGACAATTACTCGGCTCAAAGTGACAGAAAACTGCACCGACTAAGACTGAGAGAGAGTGGAAACAACAGCGTGCGTGGTGGAGCTCGCACGCCCGTCGCCACGCTAAACAGCTGTCATCTCACCAGCTCTCTGCCCTTTCCCCCCGGCTCACTCCTGCCACCGATACTCACACTCACTTCCTGGTGAGAAGGGGAGAGACGTCGCCTTCCTCGTCTGTGATTGGAGGGTATCGATAGACGGGCTGTTTCGATTGGAGGGTTTCGATAGACAGGCTGTTTTCGATTGGAGGTTCTCAATAGACGGGCTGTTTCGATTGGAGGTTCTCGATATACGGGCTGTTTTGATTGGAGGGTCAAGACTTTGATGTGGATGTCTGAATCTGGTCCTCATGTCTGCGGGGAATGGCTATAGCTCGGCGGTATAGTGCAGCTCGAGAGTTCACAGGTTCAGATCCCCACGTGCACCTCGCTTTGGATAACGGCTGTTGGATGAACACGTCAACATTCATATTATGAATACATTTGGTTCCTGCAACCACTGTGGTTTTCTCCGGGAGTCGATGTGGACTGTAGCAGTCTATATCACGCCGGTGGCATATTGAATGGAGTTAAATCCACATCTAAATTCAATTATGACTGAATCCATGCGTCATGTCTGCTGTCGATGGCACTTGTTTGTTTAATGATAAATCGTTGGGCGGGTGGTTAGTGTTGGTGTAGTGTTCCCACGGCGACACACAGATGAATGTATCTGTGTCCTTTGATTTGTCTTCAGTTGGGCCAGCAGCACTTAAACACTGTTCATCAGAGGAGAGTTATGAGAGCATCCACACAAGTTTCACATTTTTACGTGGGTGGCCGTGGGAGGCTACCTTCTGCCTTGTTTCTAGAGCTGGTTTGGAGATGTGCATGAGGACCCTGTGTGGAGATCCATGAACACTGCTCTCACACACACACACACACACACACACAGGCAGACACACACACACATGTACACACGCACACCGTCATGTATTGGACTGTCTTTCAACACGTGTGCTCGATGGTGCTGCTCGAACAGGCACACACACACACACACACACACACCACACACACACACACACACACACACATCAAGCTGTCCTGGCATTCCACAAAAACACAGCCAGATGGGTGTTCTACACACACACACACACACACACAGCCTAGTGCTGTTCTGGCAGACACGCACACACACACACACACACACACACACACCACACACACACACACACACACACATAGCCTAGTGCTGTTCTGGCAGACACACACACACACACACACACACACACACACACACACACACACACACACACACACACACACACTGCTCAACACAAGCATGTTGCTGCTGTGGCTTTGGTTGGATTATCTAGGATTAGATAGGATCTACTGAAGAAATGAACAAATAATTGAATTTCTGTACAAGTCAGACAATTATAAGCTTTAGGGGTAGCTATGAGCTGCTTCATCTTGAATGGCATCACACAGTTATGGAACGTGTACATATTGGACCGCGTTCAACGCTGACACAGAACAACGTGGACGTCTGAGCTTGTTTGAGACCTGTCCTACTCTCTGCGCCAAATCCACATTGTTCTAACAAGCCTCAACAACAATAGTCAAAACTAACGCTATGGATTTGCCCCTCCCGCCTCCCCCCCTCCCCCCTCCCCGCTCATCCCTCCTGCTCCCTCCCTCCCTCTCTTCCTCCGTCTTTCACTCTCGATCTCCTTCTCTCCCTCCATCTCTCCCTCCATCTCTCCCTCCATCTCTCCCTCCATCTCTTCTCCTGTCTCTTACCCAATAACAAACACACTCACCAGTCATGCTGACATCCCCCAAGCTGATAACAGGGCTGTGTCAAACACACACACACACCAGGACGCCATGGTTACGTCCCGATGTGTCACCGGCCAAACACACACCTACACACACCTACACACACACACACCTACACACACACACACACCTACACACACACACACACCTACACACACACACACACCTACACACACACACACACACACACACACCTACACACACACACACACACCTGCGCACTCGCGGCCGTCGTGCCCCCTGACTCTCTCCATGCTGAGTGGTTTGTAGACGGCTGGGTCAGCTGATGGAGGCTTCTAGAAGCAGCAGATCCTGGAGGACTGGAAGGAGCCAGGAGTCTAAACTGTAGCAGGCGCTCAGGGTACTTTACCACAGCACCGATGCTGTTATTGTTTAAGAATAGGGGAGGCCACTTCCGGTTATGGCGGCTTGCTGAGTGGACGTGTATTCTCCTGCTCCGCTACCATAGTGTTTAAATCCTTTTCAAAACTCTATTTGAGAACTGCTGCTTGGTCACTTTAATGCAGATACTCTACGGCTATGCCTCGCGCACAGAAAAAAGCAAGCCAAGAACGAAATAATCAACTCCAATCGAAAATGTCGAACTTCACCTCGCCCGCTAGCTCGACGGCTACTCCTCGCGCTAAAGCTATGGAGACGGACCATGAGGCGGACGAAATAGCTAGCATAGCACTAAATGAGGACACAATAACACAAGACCAGACTGCAACGGATGAGTCGGGAGCCAACACCGACACCATACTGGCAGCTATCGACAACATGAAAACGGAGTTTTCAACCAGATTCGACGGCTTATTCACTGCTATTGAGAACGTGAGGCAGGACGTTTCGGACTGTACAGAGCGAGTGACGCAGGCAGAGGCGAGGATCTCCACCACCGAAGACAGCGTAACAACGCTCCAAACTAAAGTGCAATCTCTAGAAGGTAAAAATAAAGACTTGGAAGAGAAAATACTGGACCTGGAAGCAAGATCTAGGCGCTCAAACTTGAGGCTGGTGAATTTACCGGAGGGAGCAGAGGGCGAAGATGCATGTACTTTCCTGGAGAGCTGGATCCCGGAGGTGCTGGAGCTACGTGCGAAACCAACGGTGGAGAGGGCACACAGGATCGGTCCGAGATCGGACACCAACGCGGCACCCCGAACGCTCATAATGAAGTTTTTGAGCTATAAAGATAAAGAAGCGGTGGTAAGAGCAGCCAAGTCGAAAGGACAAATCCTTTACAAGAACCACCATGTGAGGCTATACCAAGACGTGGCAGCAGGCCTGCACAAGAAGCAAAAAGAGTTTGACGAGGCGAGGCGGCAGCTCCGATCATTAGGACTCCGGTACGGGATAATCCCACCTGCTCGACTTATTGTTACACATAAGGGACGATCTCACATCTTTAACAACCCAAGCGAGGCAGAAGACTTTATCAGGAGGATCAAGTCAGAGGAGCACTGAAAGGACTAAACCCATACATTGCAAACGTTGACGTCAATTTGAAGGTAACATTTATCGTGGTTTAATAATGAGCGATTACAGATATTACATATGGCTTGTTTAGAACTTGCTCGGTTTGGAACTTCTGTATTTTTTTTTAGAAGTGGTTGGTTTAACTTCCTTAGTTACTTTTAAGCTCTCTCGTCAGTTTTTGAAGGTGGTGTTATTTGCTGAAAAGGCATAATGCATCCCTCTGCTCTGTTATAGTATTCAAGTGAAAAGAGTTTTATTTTCAAATGGTAGCACAGGAGTTAAGGTTCAAGATACAAGGTTGATAGCACAGCTACTCTGTTCTTCTCTTAGGGTAGAACAGTAATAAGCTTTCAGGAAGTCATACGATTTAAGGGGGGAGGGCATTCAGGTCAGGTAACCTGAAGGGGCTAAGGGGTATGTTTGCTCAATGTTCATTGGTTGTTCCATCCAAGTTTGTATTTGTCATGTTTTGTTTTTCCTTTACAGTAGTTGCTTCAAATGTCGGGGAGAATAATTTTAATTCGTTAAATGTCTAGTGAGCTAAAAATTAAAATTACTTCATGGAATTGCAGAGGACTACAAAAACTCAAGAAAGTTAAACAGGTGATGAATAGAATCAAACTGATACAGTCTAATATAGTGTTCCTTCAAGAAACACATCTGATGCAAAGTGATGAGTTAAAGATAAGGCGAAGGTGGAGAGGCAGTGTGTATTCAGCCCACTTTACTTCCCAAGCAAGAGGAGTTATTATCCTGGTGCATCAGTCTATTCCTTTACAGGTAAATAAGATTATTAAAGACAAGGGGGGTCGGTATCTTATCATTCAGGGTAATATTCTTAAGGAAAAAATAATCTTGGCAAATATTTATGCCCCAAATATTGATGACCCAAATTTTTTTCAGAACTTGTTTCTTTCATTGTCTGATCTCTCCGGTAATTATATCTTAGCAGGAGATTTCAACTGTACTCTGGATCCAGTCAGAGATAGAAGCTCAGGAAGTGACCAATCTCATCTTCGAAGTAGGGGGGTAATACACCATTTCATGAAGGATATGAATTTGATTGATATCTGGAGAGAGACAAATCCTAGCGACTTGAACTTTTCATGTTACTCCAGCACACATAAATCTTATTCGCGTATTGATTTTTTTCTGATATCAGCCAGCTTAAAATATAAAATTAAAGATTGCTCTTATGACGCTATTCTACTCTCGGACCACGCCCCAACTTCCATAGTATATCAAGATCTCCAATTGGTGAGGGATCCCCCTAGATGGCGTTTCAAGCAAAAATGGTTAACTGATCCCGGTTTTGTTTCCTTCTTAGATGAACAAATAAAATTCTACTTTGAAACAAATACAACAGAAACTTCAGCCAGTATTAGGTGGGAGGCCTTTAAGGCCTTCATCAGGGGCCAAATAATCCAAATAACTAGTTCCAAAGCTAGGAAGACATACCAGGAGACAAAGACGCTGGAAACCGAAATTAAAGTACTGGAGGATGAATATTATCAATCACGCTCTGCTGAAACTCATCAAAGACTACTCCTGCTAAGAACAAAATATAACGAGATTTCTGCATCAAGAGCAGCATCCAGTCTGCTTCGCCTAAAACAGACATTCTATGATCAGGGGGAAAAATCCGGCAAGGTGCTTGCTTGGCGTATCAAACAGCTACAGAGTGAGCGACTAATTTCTATACTTCAAAATGACCAGGGACACGACATAGTAGAACCAACTGAAATAAACAATTCCTTCAGGAAATACTATGAGAAACTCTATAGTTCTGAGGTTATACATGACAAACTTAAATTGGACAATTTCTTAGATGGAATTCATATTCCCAGGGCATCAGAAGATAACAGGATTGAATTAGGACAAGACATAACTTTAGAGGAAATGTCCATAGCAATTGATAATACTAAAGTAGGTAAATCACCAGGGCCAGACGGTCTACCCATTGAAATCTATAAAACATTCAAAAATAGGCTGCAAGCTCCATTATTGGCAATGTTTAAAGAATCGTTTTCAAATGGAATCCTGCCATTCTCGTTAAGAGGAGCTATGATTACCTTACTGCCAAAAGCTGGTAAACCAAATAATAAATGCGAGAATATGAGGCCAATCAGCCTTCTAAATGCCGATTTGAAAGTGCTGTGTAAAATCTTAGCTAGACGGGTAGAAGAAATAATACCGACGATAATTGGGAAAGATCAGTGTGGTTTTATTCGTGGCAGACAAGGCTTCCATAATGTCAGAAGGGTTTTGAATATTCTCCACAGCCAAAAGGGGGCGCAAGATACTGCTTTTCTGTCAATAGATGCTGAGAAAGCGTTTGACAGAGTCGAGTGGCTTTACCTTTTCGAAACTCTGGATCGCTTTGGCCTGGGAGGGAATTTTGGGAAATGGATTAAGTTGCTCTACACTGATCCATACGCAGAGGTACTGACTAATAGTAATATCTCAAAACCTTTTAAAGTACAACGAGGATGCAGACAAGGGGATCCTCTTTCCCCATTATTATTTATTATAGCAATCGAACCATTGGCTATTGCAGTGAGAACTCATAAACATATCTCTGGAATTAGAATAGGGGAGCAGGAGCACCGTCTTGCATTATATGCAGATGATATTATTGTTTTCTTAAAAAATATGGGAAAATCTATTCCGGTTCTGTTAGAATTGATCAAGACATTTGGAAACATTTCAGGCTATAAGATAAACAAATCCAAAACTTCAATTATGCCGTTAAATCACTTGGAAAGGAAATCCCCACATCAGGAAGCTGCTCAATTTAAAGTTGTTGATTGTTTTACATACCTGGGCATTCAAATTGTACCCCACCTTGAGAATATTGTAGAAGTTAATTACAGTCCATTAATGCACGAAGTCCAGAAATCGATGGATAGATGGTCATTTATACCAATGTCGTTAATAGGGAAAATAAATCTCCTTAAAATGAATGTAATGCCAAAATTGCTGTATTTGTTTCAAAATGTACCACTGCCACCACCGAGTAATCTATTCTCTCACCTAAAGAAACTTTTCATCCGATTTATTTGGAACAATAAACGCTCCAGGTTGCGACTGTCACTGCTATACTTGCCATATGATAGAGGGGGGCTTAAGTGCCCCAATCCGCTCTGGTACTATTGGGCGACTCAGTTAAGAACGCTGATGTTTTACTTTTCAGAAGAGGAAGCCCCTCTCTGGAGGGAGATGGAGAGCCAACAGCTGGGCCTCCCTCTTCCCCTTTTCCTGTACTCAGATAATGTTAAAAGGCTTAAAAAAATCATAAAGAACCCCATGGTTAAAAATATGATCACTGTGTTACAACAAGTTAACAAACATCTTGGGGAGCATGTCTCTCTCTCACTCTTCAGTCCAATCTGGGGAAACAACTTTTTCCCTCCAGGTAAATCCGATGCGGGATTCAAATTCTGGGCTGACAATGGAATACAAAAAATTGGAGATTTATTTAACCCAGTCACGAAATATCTGAAATCATTTGAAGAACTAACTGCTGACTATAATATCCCCCCGTAATCAATTTTTTAAATTTTTACAATTGCGGAATTTTATCCGATCACAACAGGGCCAATCATTGTCTATCCCACCCCTATCAAAAGTAGAAAAGATAATGTGTACGGACAATTTGGGGCGGGGCATAATCTCCAAATTCTATAACCTTCTAGTAGCCGAGTCCTCAGAGTCATCGGTAAAGAGGCTGGAGGCTTGGAGGGAAGACCTACATGACAACATAACCATTGTGGACTGGGAGAGAGCATGTACCAAAGCACAATCACAAACAATTAACACTCGTCTTAAATTACTGCAGTACAATTGGCTCATGAGAACTTATATCACCCCAGAAAAAATAAATAAATACAACAGTGACGTTCCAGATATCTGTATCAAGTGTGAGAAGGAAAAGGGTACTCTTTTTCATTGTCTTTGGCAATGTGAAGAAGTTAATAAGTTTTGGGAGGCTGTGAGGAGGTGTATCCAGGATATTATTCCAATACAAATACCTTTAGATGCCAACTTTTCTTACTCGGCCTATATCCAGAAAGTATAATATTAGGAAAGGACAACCGCATATTTTTAGAAATTGGTATATTGTTGGCTAAAGAATAATCGCTCTGTCATGGAAAAAAGTGGGCATGCCTAGTTTAAATAAATGGATTACTGAGTTATCTACAACTCTGCCCTTAGAAAAAATTACATACATTATTAAGGGCAAGGAGTCACTCTTTAATAACACATGGGGTCCGTTTATAAGTTTTCTGGAGAGGAGAGACATAGCACATATGATAGAAGAACCTGGGATGAATAAATTGCCCTCTGCAACGCTCACGTGACTATATGATGAATACTAGTTTGTAAGGTGATTTTACTTGTATTCCCCGACCGCAACATTAGAAATACTACAGGACTTATTGTTTGTCTGTTATATACTTTTGGTTTTGTTTGTTAGACGCCTGAATTGAGGGGTCTCACGTTATTTTTATTTTCGTTATTTAAATCTTGTTGTACTTGTGATATATATATATGTTTTTTTTTCTCTTATATCTTTTTTTGTTATGTCCTACACCTTGGTGCTAATATAGGGTACAA
>CAEFZP010001961.1:0-30000 GCA_903064625.1 Mallotus villosus | reverse complement strand
ACGCCTCTGGAGCCCTCCACATACTCTCCCCAGCCTGCTGCAGAGTCTGTGCTGCTGGGATGATCTGGGATGGGTTAGGATGATAGAACATGATGTCTTCGGATGTCAGTGATTATGCAAATATAATTAATAGTCATATAATTAAACTAAATGTTTTCCCTGTTTTTCTTCTTCCTAGGAGATGTTATCCATCCATGCTTCTACTCCTCAACCTGACAGGTAAGACCAACACAGCTCTTGGATTCACAGCATCAACAACGCTTTGCTACAGTGTCTCCTGCATTCACAGCATCAACAACGCTTTGCTACAGTGTCTCCTGCATTCACAGCATCAACAACGCTTTGCTACAGTGTCTCCTGCATTCACAGCATCAACAACGCTTTGCTACAGTGTCTCCTGCATTCACAGCATCAACAACGCTTTGCTACAGTGTCTCCTGCATTCACAGCATCAACAACGCTTTGCTACAGTGTCTCCTGCATTCACAGCATCAACAACGCTTTGCTGCAGTCTTCTCCTGTGGACAGCCTGTCCTTTCTGCAGACCTGTTGTGTGCAAGATCCCACAAGCCAGCTTCCAGAATTAACTTAGTCAGGCAGAGTAGTCATGGGGCCCTCCAGTGGGGGGGCCTCCAGGGAGGGGGGCCTCCAGTCAGGGGGCCTCCAGTCAGGGGGCCTCCAGGGAGGGGGCCTCCAGGGAGGGGGGCCTCCAGTCAGGGGGCCTCCAGGGAGGGGGGCTCCAGGGAGGGGGGCCTCTAGGGAGGGGGGCCTCCAGTCAGGGGGCCTCCAGGGAGGGGGGCCTCCAGGGAGGGGGGCCTCCAGGGAGGGGGCCTCCAGTCAGGGGGCCTCCAGGGAGGGGGGCTCCAGTCAGGGGGCCTCCAGGGAGGGGGGCCTCCAGGGAGGGGGGGCTCCAGTCAGGGGGCCTCCAGGGAGGGGGGCCTCCAGGGAGGGGGGCTCCAGGGAGGGGGCCTCCAGTCAGGGGGCCTCCAGGGAGATAAGCTCACAGGCCTCTCTGTGACAGAGGAGATTCTCTGGCAGTCCCCATGTTAGGGTTAGGGTTAGTCCCCATGTTCCACCTGGCTGGAGCTCTTCCTTCCCCTGCAGTGGATACATCAGACAACATGGAGCACAGGGAGGCGGGGGCCTGGGGGAGGTGGGGGGCCAGGGGGAGTGGGTGGCCTGGGGGAGGTGGGGGGCCAGGGGGAGTGGGGGGCCTGGGGGAGGTGGGGGGCCACAGGGAGAATAACACTAGTGTGAGTCTCAGAGCTGCTAGCATGTGTAGTGAAACCAGTGATCCCATACCTGTCTGGGTTCACTTCACTCTAACTGAGCCAGAGAAGAAATCATCACTGAGCAACAGAGAAGAGATCATCACTGAGCAACAGAGAAGAGATCATCACTGAGCAACAGAGAAGAGATCATCACTGAGCAACAGAGAAGAGATCATCACTGAGCAACAGAGAAGAGATCATCACTGAGCAACAGAGAAGAGATCATCACTGAGCAACAGAGAAGAGATCATCACTGAGCAACAGAGAAGAGATCATCACTGAGCAACAGAGAAGAGATCATCACTGAGCAACAGAGAAGAGATCATCACTGAGCAACAGAGAAGAGATCATCACTGAGCAACAGAGAAGAGATCATCACTGAGCAACAGAGAAGAGATCATCACTGAGCAACAGAGAAGAGATCATCACTGAGCAACAGAGAAGAGATCATCACTGAGCAACAGAGAAGAGATCATCACTGAGCAACAGAGAAGAGATCATCACTGAGCAACAGAGAAGAGATCATCACTGAGCAACAGAGAAGAGATCATCACTGAGCAACAGAGAAGAGATCATCACTGAGCAACAGAGAAGAGATCATCACTGAGCAACAGAGAAGAGATCATCACTGAGCAACAGAGAAGAGATCATCACTGAGCAACAGAGAAGAGATCATCACTGAGCAACAGAGAAGAGATCATCACTGAGCAACAGAGAAGAGATCATCACTGAGCAACATAGAAGAGATCATCACTGAGCAACATAGAAGAGATCATCACTGAGCAACAGAGAAGAGATCATCACTGAGCAACAGAGAAGAGATCATCACTGAGCAACAGAGAAGAGATCATCACTGAGCAACAGAGAAGAGATCATCACTGAGCAACATAGAAGAGATCATCACTGAGCAGGCCAGGAGCAGGAGGGGGGGGGGCCAGGAGCAGGAGTCGAACATCTGACCTTCATGGATCCAGGGGGATATTGTGATGGATTTCTTTACAGTAATATTTTATACAGTAATTAGCTGGGTCCATTATAATGATTTGTGTGTGTGAGCATGTGTGTGAGCGTGTGTGTGAGCGTGTGTGTGTGTGTGAGCGTGTGTGTGAGCGTGTGTGTGTGTGTGTGAGCATGTGTGTGAGCGTGTGTGTGTGTGTGAGCATGTGTGTGAGCGTGTGGGTGGGTGAGCATGTGTGTGTGTGAAGCGCTGCCCGGCTTCACAGCTGGGTAAATGAAAGACAGAGTGTGGTTCAAGAGATGGAAAGTTGGCCACAAAAGAGAAACATACAAGTTGCTGAATGTAATGGAACAAAATCATAGCTGAGAGGTTTCGATGAGAGAATGTATACTTCCTTGGACAACTTGTAAAACCACAGACAGTTTTTATATCGATGTACTATACTATTTATATTTACACTACATTACATTTACATGTATGCATTTAGCAGACGCTTTTATCCAAAGCGACTTCCAAGAGAGAGCTTTACAATAGTCCATAGGTCACTGATCATAACAACGAACATGTATAAATCATATTTCAGTATTTCAGAATATTCAAGTCCATCATTGTGGAGATACAATCCTGTGGGATTTCAACAAACTAATGCCAACGAAAACATACATTAAGTGACGTTGCAATTCTTAGTAATTACGAGTTGTTCCTTCGACAGTTAGGAGCTTTACAGCAGTTTGCTTCACAACAGCCCATAGGGTTAGCAGCTAGGTCGCAGTATGCGATGCGTTTTTGTTATTTAAAAGTGATTAGATATGTAAATGTAAAGTACTGTAAAGGGACTCTATTTATTAGAACGTTTTGGTCGTAATAGCTTGACCCTAAAGCCTTTGTTGTTATGTAAAACATGTTCCAGTGGCCGTGTCCCGTGATTACCGCAAACCACATACGTAAATATCAAGTACTTAACGAATCATTTGTATTTCATTGGCCGACAACCGCTGCGGCTCCACCCCTCCCACGGAGAGGCGCCCGGCGGAAGGGGCCCCTTTTGAATGACAGCACTTGGGAAATGAGACGAATTTTTGTGTAATTTCCCGCAGCTCCAGCGTCCATGAGAAGCAGTCGAAGTTCTTCATTGTAACTGGATGGATTGGTATGGGGAGAAGCGGACCTCACAACGTGGCTAAGCTGCAGCTTTGGAACTGTTTAACCCTGACCATGGTCTTATCCTGCCTGCTCCTGCGACCAGGTACGATGGGGTTCTTCTCCAACTCCAGCAGTTACTCCGCACCGTGGAATGGTGGTGATGATGGGAAAACATTCTTGGTTTGAAGTATTGTTTTGGACTACGCATCACTATTTATGTATAGTATGAGGCCAGTAGGAAAGAGTGAACGTCCTGCATTTAAACAATAGTTATAATTAGTTTTAGGCTAATTGTTTTCAAATGTAACAAATCTTGGTAGAGACACGGTAGCTCCAGAGCTTCTGTAGTTGGGTGGCTGCTGCACGAGCTCATTTCTGGGCTCAGTTTTCTCCAGCTGACGAACTGGATAAAACAACTTTACTTATTATTTGGTTTGGATAAATCCAATGTTGTCATCACAAAGCTGAAGTTAAAAACTAAATGGCTAACAAGCATAGCGTCTTTTTAGCAACCTTGAGCTAGCTAGCTAACGTTACCTCTTAATTTAGCGTAGCTAATGTTCCTTTGTAACTTCCAGACTAAAGGTCTAGTTTTGCAGTGTGCTCGCGTGGACGAGAGCGAACGTTCCACTTATGTTTTTAATGTTTTATGTCACAACTATTACTTTGTAGCCAAGACACGAACTGTTGGGTACTTTACAAGTTTTTTATTCGACGGTGTTGTGTTTCATTCATGCTTGATTTGCTACCATGTTCTGAGCCTGACTCCGTGGCCTGCCTAGCTGACCGAACAGCCCGTCTTACTGTTACATAAACACTGGAGAGACGATGGCCGCCGTCTCTCTGCTTACACTGACGCCTGTAATGTAGCCGAATGTAACTTCTTACACTATCAGGCAACGACATTACAAGATCTACCTTACGAAAATGTTAACACAGTTCCAAACGAACAAATGGTCTGTGTTGTTTCTGTTAGTAAATTGTCCCCAGTGAGCAAAACGATGTTGCATATTTATTTGTAAAACACTTAAACTGAATACCTGGTACATTTGCATAACTCCGAAATGTGCATTTTTACCTTTCTTGTTCCAGAGTTTGAGCTTTTTGTTTTTGTTTTTCAAGACTTTTTCCTTTTCAGCGTTTTAACATGTTGATGTCTCAAGTAGAACCCATACAACTCGTCATTATTCAACCCCATTTATATTAGTCAAAAGTCACTGGAACCTGATAAAGACTAAATGCTGAAAGCCCCTTTTAGCATTTGATACATTCAGCACAACACTCATCTCACACAACACTCAAGCACACACAACACTCTAACACACAACACTCAACTCACACAAAACACACACAACAAACTCACATACAACACACTCGCAACACACACACACACAACACTCTCGACTCACACAAAAAACACCCCCCACTACTTTCCTGCCACCCCATGTTGGGGGCTCTGTGGTCAGCTACAAAGACCTGTTTTGTTGTTGATGGTTCAACAGGCAGTGATTGTGTGGAGCAGGGATCAGCTCTGACCCCTGTGCTTGTGGTTGGGTTAGGGAGGTAGAAAGGCTAGGGTCTGCCCTCCCACACCCCGCTCTCTCACAGGAGACTCTCTCTGTCTCTCTCTCTTTCCAGGAGGGGGGAGGGGAGGGGGGTGGTGGAAGATGGCATCAGGATTCTCTTCCTTAACTTAAATACTAGAGCTGAATGTACTGTTATTCTGACCTAGCTGGGTACAGCTTAGTGGTTAGAGCCTTTGACTGCAGAGGAAGAGATCGCAGGTTCGGATCCCCTACCATATGTTGCTGTGCATAAAAGCATCTGCTAAACAAACATGATTATTTTGAACGTTATCATAATATTTTTTGACAGAAACAGCTCATGTTTCGGTTTACTGTCTGGCAGGGGGCTTATCTTGAAGCTAAAACATACAGTGACAGAACAGTTGTGTTTACTTCTGACGGGTGCTTGACTGCTGCTGTTAGCTGCTGGGAAACTTTCCATCTTCCAGACAAAACAAGAGGCTCAAAAACAACTAAGAAGTCACCTGTCGTACCACAAGTGTATTTACGTTTAGATTTAGGCCTGCAGCTTTCCACTTCCTGCTCTGGGTTTGGGTTAGTTTTGTTCCAGCTGGTCGTGAAGAAGGAACGAGCCTGGCCTTCTGTACTGCAGGCATCCGCCCCCAAAGTACAGAACATAGAACAGACCCCGGAGAACCAGACCAGACTCTGGAGTACCATAAACATAGACCAGACCCCGGAGAACCAGACTAGAACCTGGAGAACCAGAACCTGAACCTGAATAAGATGGATAAGGGCCAATCCCAATACTCCCCCTTACCCCTAGCCCTTAGTTTACCCCTAGCCCTTAACCCTCGAAACTGAGGGGCAAGGGCTACATATCCCTAAGTATGGGACGACACTTGGTTACATGTACGTCATTTAGCAAGTAACAATATCTCTAAAGCAAGTAGTGTTATGCACTGATTTCAAACTAAATAATTAGCTGCTAATGGAGTTTACTTAACTGTTGACATGTTGTGTAAATCAGCACTGTAACATTATCGTAGCAAACTAGCGATTATTAGAAACTTTGGCACAAAACAAGACTAATATTTTTTTAATCAATTAATTAAGCCGCAAATATATCATTTATCAGACTCTGGATGATCTGGCCGCCATTGTTGCCGGTCGCGCAGTATTCGCATAGCCCTAGGTTTCAAGTAAGGTCCCGATCTTACTTGGTTTCAAGGGGTGTATACCCCTTCGTCTTAGCCCTACCCCTAGTTTAAAAAGAGTATTGGGACACCACTAGCTCTCACGCGAACGCGCAAAACCAAGGGCTAGGGGTAAGGGGTAAGGGGGAGTATTGGGATTGGCCCTAAGTCTTGTTTTCGTAGGGGTGTGCATCAGAAATCTTTTTGGCTTTTGTGAAAGTCTGTTAAGATTTCCATGACTCAGGTGTAACTTAGTGGACAACATGACAGGGCCATGCCTCTCCTCCAGAGTGGTTCCACAGCGGCACCCCAAAAAGCAGCTTCACGATTGGTTAACCTGTTGCCATGGCTTGACAAAGCACAAATGGTTCCCTTTTACAATTTTTGTGGCCCAAGTGCTCACAGGAACAGTGTTGGTCTCAAGATAATTTCTTTAATATAATGTGAGTTCTGTTGAGTTGTCCCAACTCATACAGCTGTGGACCAGACCACACCATGAAAGTTACTATGGACCAGATTAGGCCAGACCATGTAACCTTTGACGGTTTGCTATTGGGAGAGCAATGTTCTGACTGGCTGAGATGGCATAGGGACTGTCCACTGTGTTCTGACTGTTCTGTTTGTTGTTGTGCTCCAGCTCACTGTCAGCAGTGTCGTATCCAGCGCTGCAACGCAGAGTACGTGACCTCGACGTCGCCCTCCAGTGGTCTGGAGGAGGAGATGCAGCCGGACTACTGCATCTCCCTGCGGGCGTACGCCCTGTGCACCCGCCGCACGGCCCGCAGCTGCAGAGGAGACCTGGTGTACCACTCGGCCGTGTTCCGCATCAAGGAGCTGTTCTCACAGCACAACTGCTCCTCCGACGGTCCCACCTCCCCCGCCAGGGCCCCCGGCACCCCCCGGCCTCCCCTCCCCCGCCTCTGTGACTACGAGAGCCGCGCCCTGGCCTCTGGGCACCTGGGCAGGTATGCCCACTGCAGCCTGTTCGGGGACCCCCACCTGCGCACATTCAGGGAGGAGTTCCAGACCTGCAAGGTGGAGGGGGCGTGGCCTCTCATAGACAACCGCTACCTGTCCGTGCAGGTCACCAACGTACCTGTCGTCCAGGGATCCAGCGCCACGGCAACCAGCAAGGTAGGCGGGGTCTGGAGACGGGCGGGGATACTCGAGCTCTGAACTTGATGATCATAATGGAAACTTTTATTTATATAGCACCTATATGAATATAGTGTTTTGTTGCATAGGGTTAGTGTGTGTGTGTGTGAGAGAGAGAGACAGAGAGAGAGAGAGTGTGAGAGAGAGAGAGTGTGTGTGAGAGAGACGGTGTGTGTGAGAGAGACAGTGTGTGTGAGAGAGACGGTGTGTGTGAGAGAGACAGTGTGTGTGAGAGAGACAGTGTGTGTGAGAGAGACGGTGTGTGTGTGAGAGACAGTGTGTGTGTGAGAGAGACGGTGTGTGTGAGAGAGACAGTGTGTGTGTGAGAGACAGAGTAGTGTTGGCTGGGGCCATGGTTGAGTGCTCCTGTGTTAACGGGTCATATGGAAGTGATTAAGGTGCTCCACATTCCCCTCTCACCCTGTCTGAAGCAGCTTCACCCCTCTGATAGAAGCTCTCAAACTCTCCTGAGAAACCAGGAGGAATACCCTGCTAGCCCTGGTCTGGTCCTAGGTCTGGTACTGGTCCTAGCCCTGGTCTGGTATGGGTCCTAGCCCTGGTTTGGTACTGGTCCTAGCCCTGGTCTGGTCCTAGGTCTGGTTTGGTACTGGTCTTAGCCCTGGTCTGGTCTGGTTTGGTACTGGTCTTAGCCCTGGTCTGGTCCTAGGTCTGGTACTGGTCCTAGCCCTTGTCTGGTACGGGTCCTAGGTCTGGTTTGGTATTGGTCCTAGGTCTGGTTTGGTACTGGTCTTAGCCCTGGTCTGGTCCTAGGTCTGGTACTGGTCCTGGTCCTAGCCCTTGTCTGGTACGGGTCCTAGCCCTGGTTTGGTACTGGTCCTAGCCCTGGTCTGGTCCTAGGTCTGGTTTGGTACTGGTCTTAGCCCTGGTCTGGTCCTAGGTCTGGTTTGGTACTGGTCTTAGCCCTGGTCTGGTCCTAGGTCTGGTACTGGTCCTAGCCCTTGTCTGGTACTGGTCCTAGCCCTGGTTTGGTACTGGTCCTGGTCTGGTTTGGTACTGGTCTTAGGTCTGGTACTGGTCCTAGGTCTAGTAATGGTCCTAGGTCTGGTCTGGTACTGGTTCTAGGTCTAATTTGGTACTGATCCTAGGTCTGGTAATGGTCTTGGGTCTGGTCTGGTACTGGTTCTAGATCTGGTCTGGTACTGGTCCTAGGTCTGGTAATGGTCCTAGGTCTGGTCTGGTACTGGTTCTAGATCTGCTCTGGTACTGATCCTAGGTCTAGTTCGGTACTGATCCTAGGTCTAGTTTGGTACTGATCCTAGGTCTAGTTTGGGACTGGTTTTAATCGGGTACTAGTCCAGATTCTAGAAGCCTGTGGTTGTGCTGGCTGGTATTCAGGATCTCTCTCACAGCTTATCTCACATTTGTCAGCAGGCTTCTTAAAGTGAGGTAGGAAGAATGTTCTGGAGGAAATCGGCGTTCTCCAGTTTTTTGGCAGTAGAGTCCTGTACCTAGTCTGGATCCTCTGCAGGAGATGGAAGCTATTCATGGGTTTCAGTCACGTGACTTTTTTAGTTTTGCGTCCGCCATCTTTACGACCGATTCGCAGCCTCTCCTCGGGTTAGAGACTCCAGGAACTAACCTTAACCCCCTCGGCTGTCCTCAGTGAGCAGGGTTAGGGTTAAGGTTATCTCCTGGAGAGGATTTGCTGTTATCACAGCCCACAGCACAGCAGATAGACGGCGTCTTCCAGTTCAGTCCTAAAGATGGCGCCGCGACCACTTTGTGACGTCACATGAAATCTATGAATATACTGTAGCTAGTCTGGATGTTCTGTGGGAGATAGAAGCTATATACTGTAGCTAGTGGATGCTCTATAGGAGATAGAAGCTATATACTGTAGCTAGTCTGGATGTTCTATAGGAGATATGCTTTGATGCCTGCTGATGTGAGATGGTTATGTCAACATCAGTTAAACCAAGTATGGTCTACTCTCTTTACAGTTTGTTAGTTGTCTTCTTCTCCCAGTAAGAGAGTCATTAGTCATGCTCTGTTTAACCACCCAAGCTGCAGAAAGCCCTCTGTGTTGGGAGTGATGCTGGGGTGACCCCCTGTGGTGGTGTTGGGCATTACAGTCTGTCCTCATGATTCATCCTGTGGTCTCCCTCCTCAGATAACGGTGATCTTCAAGTCGTTCCAGGGCTGCACAGAGCAGAAGGTGTACCAGGCCACTACGGAGGACCTGCCCTCGGCCTTCCAGGACGGCAGCAGCAGCAGTGGGGGGGGGGCGAGGCGTCCAGCCTGCTGATCCTGGACCGGCCCGGCCCGGCTGGGCGCCATGTCCACATCCAGGCTCGTTACCTGGGCGCCGCCATCATCGTGCGCCGTGTGGGGCTCTACCTGACCTTCGCCATCCGAGTCCCCGAGGACATGCTGGGGCCGGAGGAGGTGGGCCTACAGCTCTGTCTCCATGGCTGTCCTCGCAGCCAGCTGATCACACAGCACACGCTGGGCCCTGCCCCGCCCCCCAGGGCCCCGCCCCCCAGGTCCCCGCCCCCCAGGGCCCCGCCCCCTCAGGTCTACTCGGTGGAGCAGGCCACAGCTCGCTGCCGGGAGACACTGCAGGTGGAGGATGTGTACTTCCAGTCGTGTGTGTTTGACCTGCTGACAACCGGGGACCCGGCCTTCTGTCTGGCGGCGTTCGGGGCGCTGCAGGATCTGAAGGCCTTGCCCCCCTCCAGACTCAGGCAGAGTTCTGCCCCTAGCCCCCCCAGGACTCCTCTCCTGCACAGCAGGGGGGCGGCCCCCCCCCACCACACACACTCTGCTGCTGCTGCTGCTGGGCCTGCTGTTGGTGTGAGGCGGACGAGGAGAGACTCCTGTCTTTCACTCCCTAAACAATCTGAAGGACCCAGCGTACACACACACACACACACACTCGTCTACACACCTGTACATTGGATCAGCACTAACACTGACTCTGAAATGTGAAAATCCCCAAATGACTGTTTAACTCTGCTCTGATTGAAGGCGGCTTCATCAAAATAGATTTTTGTAAATAACAAGTCCTGGTGCCTGATTATTATGGTCTGTACTGGCACCCAGGTGGCTCATGGTTTTAACAGATGTGTGGTCCACTCCATTGTTATCTCATAATATTTACAGAAAACTGTGTTTCTTATTCACAGTATTCAACAACTGAATGTAAAGACTACCTACAAAAGTACAGGACATGGTACCCCCTGTGTAATCTGAGTTACAGGACATGGTACCCCTGTGTAATCTGAGTTACAGGACATGGTACCCCTGTGTAATCTGAGTTACAGGACATGGTACCCCCTGTGTAATCTGAGTTACAGGACATGGTACCCCTGTGTAATCTGAGTTACAGGACATGGTACCCCTGTGTAATCTGAGTTACAGGACATGGTACCCCTGTGTAATCTGAGGTACAGGACATGGTACCCCTGTGTAATCTGAGTTACAGGACATGGTACCCCTGTGTAATCTGAGTTACAGGACATGGTACCCCTGTGTAATCTGAGTTACAGGACATGGTACCCCTGTGTAATCTGAGGTACAGGACATGGTACTCAGGACCACCCTGAGTAACATTCCTTGGAAGTACTGTGTCATATACCTTCATATCTGTCAAACCTTGCTGCTGTAGGGTTACACTCCAACCCTGCTCCTGGAGAGATACCCTCCTGTAGGGTTACACTCCAACCCTGCTCCTGGAGAGATACCCTCCTGTAGGGTTACACTCCAACCCTGCTCCTGGAGAGATACCCTCCTCTAAGGATACACTCCAACCCTGCTCCTGGAGAGATACCCTCCTGTCCAGGGTTACACTCCCCTGCACCTGGAGAGATACCCTCCTGTAGGGTTACACTCCAACCCTGCTCCTGGAGAGATACCCTCCTGTAGGGTAACACTCCCCTGCTCCTGGAGAGATACCCTTCTGTAGGGTTACACTCCAACCCTGCTCCTGGAGAGATACTCTCCTGTAGGGTTACACTCCAACCCTGCTCCTGGAGAGATACCCTCCTGTAGGGTAACACTCCCCTGCTCCTGGAGAGATACCCCCTGTAGGGTTACACTCCAACCCTGCTCCAGGAGAGATACCCCCCTGTAGGGTTACACTCCAACCCTGCTCCAGGAGAGATACCCTCCTGTAGGGTTACACTCCAACCCTGCTCCTGGAGAGATACCCTCCTGTAGGGTTACACTCCAACCCTGCTCCTGGAGAGATACCCTCCTGTAGGGTTACACTCCAACCCTGCTCCTGGAGAGATACCCTCCTGTAGGGTTACACTCCAACCCTGCTCCTGGAGAGATACCCTCCTGTAGGGTTACACTCCAACCCTGCTCCTGGAGAGATACCCTCCTGTAGGGTAACACTCCAACCCTGCTCCTGGAGAGATACCCTCCTGTAGGGTTACACTCCAACCCTGCTCCAGGAGAGATACCCTCCTGTAGGGTTACACTCCAACCCTGCTCCTGGAGAGATACCCTCCTGTAGGGTTACACTCCAACCCTGCTCCTGGAGAGATACCCTCCTGTAGGTTTGCACTGATGCTGGTTTTGAGGCCTGATAAAAGGTATATAGCACAGTATACTTCACCATGTCAGATACATACTTCCCCTTTGTGCCTGGGTGTGTGTGGAGGGTCAGTACTCACCAGAGTGTGTGTGTGTGTGGAGGGTCAGTACTCACCAGGGTGTGTGTGTGTGTGGAGGGTCAGTACTCACCAGGGTGTGTGTGTGTGTGGAGGGTCAGTACTCACCAGGGTGTGTGTGTGTGTGGAGGGTCAGTACTCACCAGAGTGTGTGTGGAGGGTCAGTACTCACCAGGGTGTGTGTGTGGAGGGTCAGTACTCACCAGGGTGTGTGTGTGGAGGGTCAGTACTCACCAGGGTGTGTGTGGAGGGTCAGTACTCACCAGGGTGTGTGTGTGTGTGTGGAGGGTCAGTACTCACCAGGGTGTGTGTGGAGGGTCAGTACTCACCAGGGTGTGTGTGTGTGTGGAGGGTCAGTACTCACCAGGGTGTGTGTGTGTGTGGAGGGTCAGTACTCACCAGGGTGTGTGTGGAGGGTCAGTACTCACCAGGGTGTGTGTGGAGGGTCAGTACTCACCAGGGTGTGTGTGGAGGGTCAGTACTCACCAGGGTGTGTGTGGAGGGTCAGTACTCACCAGGGTGTGTGTGTGGAGGGTCAGTACTCACCAGGGTGTGTGTGTGTGTGGAGGGTCAGTACTCACCAGAGTGTGTGTGGAGGGTCAGTACTCACCAGGGTGTGTGTGGAGGGTCAGTACTCACCAGGGTGTGTGTGTGGAGGGTGATTGTCAGTCATTCCCAGATTAAGGTTAGGGTTAGGGTTGATCAAAATCCTCACAAAGACAAAACACTCCCTTATCAAGCTGCTTGCCTTCCTATCTTTCAAGGTAAATAAACAAATCTCTATATTATAATATATTGAAAGATTGTATATAAGTGTTTTATATGGTGTACATGTTTTAACTGTAATGTTTTACACATTTGTTGTGATTTAGTTAGATATTGTTGAATACTTTTATGGAAAGTGAACTAATATGTGTTTTACATTTTATTATAATCATTAATTTTACATAATAAAAAGTGTTTTACTGCTGAACTCCTCTCTCGTCCCTCCATCCCTGGTAAACTAACCCTAACCTAAGCCTGTCATAATGACAGATCCAGCTCTTACCTCTAACCCTAACCTCATACAGACCCAAGTGTCCTTTCTGCAGGTGCCCTGTTCTGGCTAACACCCAGCCTGGAGGTCAGCAAGGTGTACCCCATCACCCGCCTGGAGGTCAGCAAGGTGTACCCCATCACCCTGCCTGGAGGTCAGCAAGGTGTACATCACCCCTGCCTGGAGGTCAGCAAGGTGTACCCCATCACCTGCCTGAGGTCAGCAAGGTGTACCATCACCCTGCCTGGAGGTCAGCAAGGTGTACACCATCACCCTGCCTGGAGGTCAGCAAGGTGTACCCCATCACCCCTGCCTGGAGTCAGCAAGGTGTACCCTCACCCAGCCTGGAGGTCACAAGGTGTCCCTCATCACCCTGCCTGGGTCAGCAAGGTGTCACATCACCCAGCCTGGAGGTCAGCAAGGTGTCCATCACCCGGCCTGGAGGTCAGCAAGGTGTACATCACCCTGCCTGGAGGTCAGCAAGGTGTAACATCACCCTGCCTGGAGGTCAGCAAGGTGTACCATCACCCTGCCTGATGTCAGCAAGGTGTACATCACCCTGCCTGGAGTCAGCAGTGTACCCCATCACCCAGCCTGGAGGTCAGCAGGTGTACATCACCCTGCCTGGAGGTCAGCAAGGTGTACCCCATCACCCAGCCTGGAGGTCAGCAAGGTGTACACCCTCCAAAACTCACCCTGCCTGGAGGTCAGCAAGGTGTACACCCATCACCCTGCCTTAGGTCAGCAAGGTGTACATCACCCTGCCTGGAGGTCAGCAAGGTGTACCCCCCATCAACAAGATAAGGGTCATGTGTTGTATCTCAGAGCAGGTTCATGTGTTGTATCTCAGAGCAGGTTCATGTGTTGTATCTCAGAGCAGGTTCATGTGTTGTATCTCAGAGCAGGTCATGTGTTGTATCTCAGAGCAGGTTCATGTGTTGTACCTCAGAGCAGGTTCATGTGTTGTATCTCAGAGCAGGTTCATGTGTTGTATCTCAGAGCAGGTTCATGTGTTGTACCTCAGAGCAGGTTCATGTGTTGTATCTCAGAGCAGGTTCATGTGTTGTATCTCAGAGCAGTTTCATGTGTTGTATCTCAGAGCAGGGTATAAGGTTCATGTGTTGTATCTCAGAGCAGGTTCATGTGTTGTATCTCAGAGCAGGTTCATGTGTTGTATCTCAGAGCAGGTTCATGTGTTGTATCTCAGAGCAGGTTCATGTGTTGTATCTCAGAGCAGGTTCATGTGTTGTATCTCAGAGCAGGTTCATGTGTTGTATCTCAGAGCAGGTTCATGTGTTGTACCTCAGCAGGGTATGAGGTTCATGTGTTCTGTCCCTCCCCTCTTCATCTCACTTCCTGTTCTCTCCTCTCTCACTTCCTGTGCTCTCCTCATTCAGTCTGATGAGGGTTAGGGTTATATATA
Organism: Mallotus villosus; assembly: GCA_903064625.1. Lineage (NCBI taxonomy): Eukaryota > Metazoa > Chordata > Actinopteri > Osmeriformes > Salangidae > Mallotus > Mallotus villosus. Next base: position 15,655 of record CAEFZP010001961.1, on the reverse strand, counting down.
TAAGGACCAGTCAGTCAACCAGTCAGTCAACCAGTCAGTCAACCAGTCAGTCAACCAGTCAGTCAACCAGTCAGTCAACCAGTCAGTCACCAGTTTGTATTTTTATTGTAAAATGGAAAAAAGGAGATAAGAGAAAAGCCCCAACAAGCAGTTAGACCCTAACCCTCTGTTTGATAAATACCTTAACATACCATGAAGTCAATAATGATTATAAAACAATCCTTTTAATAATGAGTATGAAATGATCGAAGCAGCACAGGAATCAATGTTTTGTTTCTCAGACTATGACAGAACACATTTAATTAATTTTTTATATAAAAGAGGTCTGTTTGCCATTCAGTGTACCAAGCTGTTATGACAACCGCCACACAGGCAGAGGGCGCTGCGTTTCTCCTCCAGTTTTGAAGACAGCTTTGCCTCAGTACCAGTCAAGTCAACATAACAGATTCAGTATCTTTTCTCATATATTTTTGTTGCATTGTGCTGAGAAACCCAGAAGTTAACATCTTAAATGCAAACCCCCTCCCTAGTAACCCCTCCCTAGTAACCCTCCCTAGTACCCCTCCCTAGTACCCCTCCCTAGTAACCACTCCCTAGTAACCCCTCCCTAGTAACCCCTCCCTAGTAACCCCCTCCCTAGTAACCCCTCCCTAGTAACCACTCCCTAGTAACCCCTCCCTAGTAACCCCCTAGAAGTTTCTGTGCTTCCACATACAGACTTCAATTTATAATAAGATACTATCCTCAGCATTCAAACCATAGTTAAAGATCATTAATACGAGTATACCATTGTCTTAATAACCTTTAAACCCCTTGGCTCTCTATTGGGCTCAGAACAGTATGACTGCGGCGATGGCTGAATAATGATGACAAACGTGAAGTCTCACCCCCTCCCCACCCCCTCCCATCTTCCTCACCCCCCACCCCTCCTCACCCCCTCCTCACCCTCACCCTCACCCCTCCCCACCCCTTCCTCACGCCCCACCCCACGCGCTCGCTCACACACACGCCGCGCTCCGCCACCATACCCTCCTCACGTCCTCCACCCGCATTCCTCACCACCCCCCACCAGAACACGCCTCCTCACCACCCCTCACCACCCGATCGCCACCCCTCTCCTCACACCTTGAAGTCCCCTCCTCACATCTCCCCACGCCTATCCTCACCCAAAAACCCCACCCAACCAACACTTCAAACACCACTGCACCCGCTCCTCACACCCCGGAGTCCCCACTCAGCCTCCCTCTTCTCACCCCGCGAAGCTAACCTCCTCACCGTACCCACCCACGCCCTGCACCCGACACCCCTCCTCACGCCCGCCACCCGCTCGCGCTTCACCCGCGACGTTCCTCACCCTCACCGACGCAGCGCCCTAGCTCCTCCCCTCACCAGGCGCACGCACTGGTCACTCACCCTCCGCAGCCCGACCCTCCTCACCCTCACGCTCACACCCGCGCCCCGGAGCAGGCGAGTCCATCACGCCGTCACACGGGCGGTCCACCTCACCCTCACCCCCTCTGCACACCCGAGCCCCTTCCTCACCGCGCCACCCCCTCCCTGCACGCGTCCTCACCCTCACTTGTCCTCACGCACGCACCCTTCCTCACGCGGCACACGCCGACCGCTCCTCACCGCTCACAACGCCTCACGGCCCTCGGCCCCTCACTCCCCGTTCTACACACACACCTCTACCCCCACCCTCACCGGGCCACTGCGCCCACCGACCTTTCCTCACCCTCTCATCCCACCTCACCCAATCTCACTCACCCCACCAGTCCTCCTCACCCCTCAACGCGGCCCACGCAGGAGAAGGACAACAAAGCTACTCCTCACCCTCACCCCGCACACCACCTGCGCACCCTCACCGCCACAGTCCATACACCCCCACCCGCCCCACCCATGGTACGTCACCCACCACCACACTGCTCCCGCTCACCCTCACACACAAACAGCCACCCCGCGCACCGCCCTCCTCACCCCGTCAGCTCCTCGCACGAAACGCCAGGAGGGCCATGCGGCTCCCACATCACTCACCCCGCATCTCCGCCCTCACGCGCCCGTTCCTCACGCCCCACCGAATGACTCTCGCGCTTCCTCGCACCGCATCTCCGCCTCACACCCCAGCGTCCTCAGCCGCCCTCCTCACCCGTCACGCTCCTACACTTCCATCACCCCCTCCTCACCCCTACCTAACTCCCACCTCACCGACGCCCTGCCTCACAGTCCCACGACCCTCTCTCACACCCCTTTCCTCACGCGCTCCGCCACCACGACCCTCACGACTGAGACCCGAGACTTCCTCACACCCTCACCCTCAGCCCCGCATCCTCACCCGTCATCAGCACCACCGCCCTCCTCACCCCTTCCTCACCGCACACGTCCTCACACCCCTTTCCTCCTCACCCTCACGCGCCCACGCCCCTCCTCACTCTCCTCACTGCTCCCGCGCCCCGCACTCGCTCCACCAGCGGCCGCCTGCCTCACGACCAACAGAAAAGCCCACGCACGATCCCTCCTCACCCTCTTCCTCACGCGGCGACGCAGTCGCGCCCCACCCCGTCCTCACGTCCAACGATCTCCTCCGCTCCTAAGAGAGCAACGCCCTTCTCCCGCCACCACGCGTCCTCACCCTCACTCCTCACGCTCACCACCGCACGCCGCCATGGCCCTCACGCCACGCGCGCCTCACGCACCCTCCGTCACACGCCCGATCCTCGCACCGCCCACCTCAGCGACCCTCCTCCACCCCTTCCTCATACACCAGCGCCTCCGTCAGCACACCGCCCTCACGCTCCTCACCTCACCTCCACGTCCTCACCCTACAATCTCTCACTCCACCCACCGCACGTCACGACCTGTCCCCTGCTACTCACCGAGGCCCTCACACACGCCCGTTCCTCAGCACCTCATCGCCCACGCGTCCTCGCCTCGCGCTCCGTCGAAGCCCTCACCAGAACTGCTCCTCGCACGCACCGCTCCTCACCTCACGCCCTTCTCACACCCACGCATCCCTTAGCTCACCCCACTCCTCGCACGCCTCCACATCACTCCGTCCCCTCAACGTCCCCATCACCCTCCCGCCCCTCCTCACCCCTCGGACCCGCCTCCCACCCTCTCACTCACCGCTCACCCCTCCCTCGGCCTCCCGGCCGCCACATCCTCACCCTCACCCCCACCCGTGACCCCATCCGTCACACCGGACTCAAGCACCGAAAAGAAGGAAAAAGGACTCCTCACTCACACGGCCCTCCTCACCCTCACACTTCTCACCCCCACACCCCTCCTCACACCCCGCCTCACCCCTACCTCACTCCTCACATCCTCACCCCCTCCGCACCCCCTCCCCACCCCCTCCGCACACACTCCTCACCACACGCCCTTCTCGCACACACTCCGCTCTCTCTCGCTCAACACACCGCCCGCATCCTCACCCTCACCCCCTCCTCGCCCTCACACCCCTCCTCACCCCCTCACCCCCTCCTCACTCGACCCCCCACCCCCCCTCCTCACCTCACCCTCACCCCCCCGTCCTCACTCCTCACCACTCTTGTCACAACACCTCATCTCTGGCTCATTGTATTCCTGACACACACGTCTGCATAAACACAAGTTGCCACTTTAATTGGTACTCTCGACCTACGCTGTTTTAAAGGCCACGTTTATTTGATTTGAATAATTTAGAGATAACCTGCTGTAGATCTCCAGTGGGTGGAGGTAAAGGTTCTAGAACACGAGGGTGGAGGGTCTAGAACACAGGGTGGAGGGTTCCAAGGAGGGTTCTCCCTCCTCCTCTCACCCCCCCTTCTCCTTCTCAGAACCTCCTCTCCCTCCTCTCCCGACCTCCTCTCCTCCTCCCCTCCTCTCCTCCTCTCCCATACCCCTCCTCTCCTCCTCTCCCATACCTCCTCTCCTCCTCCCCTCCTCTCCTCCTCTCTCCCATACCTCCTCTCCTCCTCATCCCATACCTCCTCTCCTCCTCTCGACCCCTCTGCTCTTCTCCTTCCTCTCCTCCTCTCCCAGACCTCCTCTGCTCGTCTCTCCTCTGCCTCCTCTCCTCCTCCTCTCCCAGACCTCCCTCTGCTCTTCTCCTCCTCTCCTCCTCTCCCAACCTCCTCTCCTCCTCACCTCCTCTCCTCCTCTCCCATACCTCCTCTCCTCCTCTCCCATACCTCCTCTCCTCCTCCCCCCTCCTCTCCTCCTCCTCCCATACCTCCTCTCCTCCTCTCCCATACCTCCTCTGCTCGTCTCCTCCTCTCCTCCTCTCCCATACCTCCTCTCCTCCTCTCCCATACCTCCTCTCCTCTCCTCCCTCCTCTCCTACCTCTCCCATACCCTCCTCTCCCCTCCCCGACCTCCTCTCCTCCTCTCCCGACCTCCTCTCCTCCTCTCCCAGACCTCCTCTCCTCCTCTCCCAGACCTCCCCTGCTCTTCTCCTCCTCTCCTCCTCTCCCAGACCTCCCTGCTCTCTCCCTCCTCTCCTCCTCTCCCATACCTCCTCTCCTCCTCTCCTCCTCACCTCCTCTCCTCCTCTCCCATACCTCCTCTCCTCCTCTCCCTACCTCCTCTCCTCCTCTCCCAGACCTCCTCTCCTCTCCTCTCCCAGACCTCCCCTGCTCTTCTCCTCTCTCCTCTCCTCCTCCCATAACCTCCTCTCCTCCTCTCCCTACCCTCCTCTCCTCCTCTCCCTCTCCTCCTCTCCCATACCTCCTCTCCTCCTCTCCCATACCTCCCTCCTCCTCTCCCAGACCTCCTCTCTCCTCCTCTCCTCCTCTCCTCCTCTCCCAGACCTCCTCTGCTCTTCTCCTCCTCTCCTCCTCTCCTCCTCTCCTCCTCTCTCCTCCTCTCCTCCTCTCCTCCTCTCCTCCTCTCCTCTGCTCTCCTGTTCTAGTCCAGGGGCAGTCAGGACCCTAACCCCAGAGAGGAGCCCCCTCGCTGCTGTGGGCGCCTAGCAACCGAGCAGATGTCATGTGATGTTGTGGATGGAATGTTCCAGATGGTATGTTGTGAATGATCTGAGCATGCTCCAAACCCCACATTCTACACCACTAAAATAGAATAGCTTTTAAAAATATTTGTTTCGTTTTTTTCTCTATTTTTGTTTAAATATATTTAAACCTGGCAGTAGCTATAAATGTATAAGGAACAAAACCCATTGTTTTCCTCTTTCAACCTGAAGTTAGTGTTTCCTTTTAAGTTTAAACTTGTAATATCATTAGTAGTATTTAGTGATATTAGTATCGTCAGGGTCGGGGGTCGGGGTCAGGGACCGGGGTCAGGGCTCAGGGCTCAGGGTCAGGGTCAGGGGTCAGGGGTCAGGGGTCAGGGACCGGGGTCAGGGGTCAGCCTCTATCACTGCTGAGAACAATACACATGTTTAGTTCTTTGGTCCGTTATTCTGTTGCTAATGGTAGGAGAGCAGGAGAGGGAAGGAGGAGAGAGGAAGAGAGAGCCACCAGTGTGAAGAGAGGAAGAGAGACCCACCAGTGTGAAGAGAGGAAGAGAGAGCCACCAGTGTGAAGAGAGGAAGAGAGAGCCACCAGTGTGAAGAGAGGAAGAGAGAGCCACCAGTGTGAAGAGAGGAAGAGAGACCCACCAGTGTGAAGAGAGGAGCGTTAAATCCACAGTTTGATCTTCAAGTGTCGACCCGCATTAGTCCAGTGGTGACAGCTGCTAACTCCTGTGTGTGTGTGGTGTGTGTGTGTGTGTGTGTGTGTGTGTGTGTGCGCCTGCCTCTTTCTGCGTCATCTGTGTGTACGTTGTCGTGGCAACCACTCCGTTGCGCCATCTTTCGCCAAGGTAACCCGCGTCTTCATAAGTTAATGCTGATATGTCTTCGAAAATACTTTTTGTATTGATGTTTTTGTTTTCTTCAAACGTAATTTATTTTTCAAAAGAATAAAAAGCTGACTCCTGTGAGATATCCTGCCCCAAAGACAGACCAGCCAATTACAGATCTGGAAGGGAGAGACCAGCCAATTACAGACCTGGAAGGGAGAGACCAGACAATTACAGACCTGGAAGGGAGAGACCAGACAATTACAGACCTTACTGCTGAAGAGAAGTGAAACACTCTCTCTCCCTCTCTCTCTCTCTCTCTCTCCAGTAACCTGCTTTCCAGGGTGTTCTAGCTACTGTGCAAGACCCTTCTCCGGACCAGGTAGACCCACCTGGTGCGGGTCTCACCTGGTCAGACAGAGCTGGTCTCACCTGGTCAGACAGAGCTGGTCTCACCTGGTCAGACAGAGCTGGTCTCACCTGGTCAGACAGAGCTGGTCTCACCTGGTCAGACAGAGCTGGTCTCACCTGGTCAGACAGAGCTGGTCTTACCCGGTCAGACAGAGCTGGTCTTACCCAGTCAGACAGAGCTGGTCTTACCCAGTCAGACAGAGCTGGTCTTACCCAGTCAGACAGAGCTGGTCTCACCCGGTCAGACAGAGCTGGTCTTACCCAGTCAGACAGAGCTGGTCTCACCTGGTCAGACAGAGCTGGTCTCACCCGTCAGACAGAGCTGGTCTCACACCCGGTCAGACAGAGCTGGTCTCACCTGGTCAACAGAGCTGGTCTCACCTGGTCAGACAGAGCTGGTCTCACCTGGTCAGACAGAGCTGGTCTCACCCGGTCAGACAGAGCTGGTCTCACCTGGTCAGACAGAGCTGGTCTCACCTGGTCAGACAGAGCTGGTCTCACCCGGTCAGACAGAGCTGGTCTCACCCGGTCAGACAGAGCTGGTCTCACCCGTCAGACAGAGCTGGTCTCACCTGGTCAGACAGAGCTGGTCTCACCCGGTCAGACAGAGCTGGTCTCACCGGTCAGACAGAGCTGGTCTCACCCGGTCAGACAGAGCTGGTCTCACCCGGTCAGACAGACCTCGTCTCACCTGGTCAGACAGAGCTGGTCTCACCTGGTCAGTACGGCCTGCTGGCATCCTTGGGCCTCTTGAGTTGCACCTTCAGTCTCTTCATACCGATCTGGAAGCCGTTCATGGCCTGGATGGCAGCCTGGGCGCTGGATGGGTTGTCGAAACTAACAAACCCTGGAACACAGCACATCCCATAATAACCACAGTGAAACCTTTCACAGTGATATTATAAGCCTCTCTCTCTCCTCAGTGTGTGTGTGTGTGTGTGTGTGTGTGTGTAGGGCTCACCGAAGCACTTGCTCTGGTTGGTGGCGCGGTCCATGAACACCTTGGAGGAGATGATGCTGCCGAAAGGGACAAACATCTGCAGAAGCTCGCTGTCCCCAAACTCCTGAGGCAGGTGGTAGATGAAGAGGTTACAGCCCTCTGGTCCTGCACACACACACCACACACACACACACACACACACACACACACACACACACACACACACACACCCACACACACCACACACACACACACACACACCACACACACACCACACACACCACACACACACACCACATGAAGAGGTTACAGCCCTCTGGTCCTGCACACACACACACCACACACACACACACACACACACACACACACACACACACCACATGAAGAGGTTACAGCCCTCTGGTCCTGCAGCACACACACACACACCACAGATACACACACACCACCGATACACACACACACCACACAGACACACACACACACACCACACACACACACACACCACAGATACACACACACCACAGATACACACACACACACACACCACAGTATACACACACACACACACAACACACACCACAGATACACACACCACAGATACACACACACACACACACACCACAGATACACACACACCACATATACACACACACACACACACACCACACGATACCACACCCCACACACACACACACCACAGATACACACACCACAGATACACACACACACACACACCACAGATACACACAGATACACAGATACACACACACCACAGATAAACACAGATACACACACCCACACACACCCACAGATACACACACCACACCACGATACACACACACACCACAGATACACACACACACCACAGATACACACACACCACCGATACACACAGATACACAGATACACACACACACACACACCACAGATACACACAGATACACACAGCACAGATACACACACACCACAGATACACACACACACACCACAGACTACACACAGATACACACACACACACCACCACAGATACACACAGATACACAGATACACACACACACACACCACAGATACACACAGATACACACACACACACACACACCACAGATACACACACACACACCACCACAGATACCACACACACACACCATAGATATATAGATAATGTACTTTGTTAAATTAAGCTAAATTACCAAAAGTCGATTTTGAGGATTCTAATATATATGTGCTCATAGATGCCATATATATGTGTGTATATGTGTGTGTATATAGTATATCTAAAAGTCATCTCACCCTGACCTTCTCTCTGCTGGTGCAGCAGTGCCTGAGGGGGCAGGCTGGGGGAGGAGAAGATCGCTGGAGGAGAGAGAGGGAAATATCAACAAGCGTGCATCAAGTGTTGTGTGTGAGTGTGTCGTGTGGTGTCTACGGGTACCTTGTGTGTGTCTACGGGCGTACCTGTGTGTGTGTCTACGGGCGTACCTGTGTGGTGTCTAACGGCGTACCTGTGTGTGTGTCTACGGGCGTACCTGTGTGTGTGTCTACGGCGTACCTGTGTGTGTGTCTACGGGCGTACTGTGTGGTCTACGGGCGTACCTGTGTGTGTGTCTACGGGCGTACCTGTGTGTGTGTCTACGGGCGTACCTGTGTGTGTGTCTACGGGCGTACCTGTGTGTGTGTCTACGGGCGTACCTGTGTGTGTGTCTACGGGCGTACCTGTGTGCTGCTGCAACCCCGGTGTAGGCCGGCTGCAGCTGTCGGGGGCGGGGCTGTGGGTGGAGTACGGGGGGGCGGGGCTGTGGGTGGAGTACGGGGGGGGCGGGGCTGTGGGTGGAGTACGGGGGGGCGGGGCTGTGGTGGAGTACGGGGGGGGCGGGGTCTGTGGGTGGAGTACGGGGGGGCGGGGCTGTGGGTGGAGTACGGGGGGGCGGGCTGTGGTGGAGTACGGGGGGGCGGGGCTGTGGGTGGAGTACGGGGGGGCGGGGCTGTGGGTGGAGTACGGGGGGGCGGGGCTGTGGGTGGAGTACGGGTGGGCGTGGGCGTGGGTGGAGACGCGAGGCTGTGGGTGGAGGTAGTGGGCGGGGGTGTGAGGGCAGACGGGTGCGGGAGGCAGCGGGGAGGCCATGGTGACAAGGCTGCAGCTGGCGCTGAGGCCTGGGGGGGCTGAGGCCTGGGGGGGCTGAGGCCTGGGGGGGCCTGGAGGCCTGTGGGGGCTGGAGGCCTGGGGGGGCTGGAGGCCTGGGGGGGCTGGAGGCCTGGGGGGCTGGAGGCCTGGGGGGGGGCTGGAGGCCTGGGGGGGGGCTGGAGGCCTGGGGGGGGCTGGAGCCTGGGGGGGCTGGAGGCCTGGGGGGGGCTGGAGGCCTGGGGGGGCCTGGGGGGGCCTGGGGGCCTGGGGGGGGCTGGAGGCCTGGGGGGGGCTGGAGGCCTGGGGGGGGCTGGAGGCCTGGGGGGGCCTGGGGGGGGCTGGAGGCCTGGGGGGGGCCTGGGGGGGGCTGGAGGCCTGGGGGGGAGCGCACGTTAGGACCCACACTACTAACACACCCTGATCCCTCATTAGTGTGTCATCACACACACCGCGCATGCCGTGCTCACCTAGAGCCTGGTGGAAGTCTGCGCCCCCCAGAGACGTGTGCTGGAGGCTGTTGAGACTGAGCGCCCCCATGTGGTGGAGCTGGGTGGTGGGGAAGAGATGCAGGGGGCCAGGTGCCCCCCCTGCCCCCCTGTCATGATGGCTGTTGCTGCTGCATCAGCTGAAAGAAGAGAGGAGAAGTGGAGGGAGAGAGGGAGGAAGAGGATGGAGAGTGGGAGAGCAGGGAGAGAGGAGTGAAGAGGAGAGAGAGGAGGAGAGGTACGAGAGAGGGGAAGAGGAGGAGAAGGGAGAGAGGAGGAAGAGGAGGGAGAGGAGGGAAGAGAGAGTAATGTAGAGGCAGAGGGAAGAGAGGGAGGAGAGGGACGGCAGAGGGCGGAGGGTAAAGTGGCACATGATCGTTACTTACTCTCCAGACACCTGAAGACGAGATCATCTCTTATCAGTTACGCGTGTGTGTGAGAGCGTCGGGTGTGCGTGCGAGAGCGGGTGGTGTGTGCGAGGCGTGAGAGAGTGTGTGAGAGAGTGGGTGTGTGTGTGTCTTTGGTTTCCACAGAGTGCCCTTCGTCAGCTGTTGTTGTGTTAGTAATAGTCACTGCCAGGGGGAGAGCGAGCGCGACACAGGAGCAGACTGCGACGTCGCGCACCGCCACTCCACCCTCACGCGACGCTCCCAAACCACGCAACTGTGCACGTGGTTTTGGGTTGCTTGGTGTCGAACTACATGCGCTGCTAGCGGCGTAGAGCGCGGGTGCTGCACGAGAGGCGAGAGAAGAGAGCGAGCGCGCGAGACAGAGCGAGCGCGATAGCGAGAGAGCGCGCGCGAGATCAGCGCGCAGCGCGGAAGCGAGCGCGCGCAGCTGCGAGCGCGCGATGAGCGAGCGCGCGCGCGCGCGGAGCGCGCGAGAGCGCGAGCAGGAGGAGAGCGCGAGTCGAGCGCGCAGAAGAGAGCGCGTAGAGGCGCGAGAGCGCGGGCAGCCGGAGAGAGCGCGGGGCGAGCGCGCGCGCTGCGAGCGCGTACGAGAGCGAGAGAGAGCCGAGAGAGATGAGAGAGCAGAGGAGCGAGCGACGCGCGAGCGCGCGGATGAGAGAGCGAGAGAGAGGAGCGCGCGTAGACCGAGCGCGAGACGATGCTCGCCGAGGAGAGCGAGAGAGACTCGAGGAGCGCGCGCGCTGACGAGCGAGCAGACGAGCGGAGAGAGCGAGGAGAGTAGAGCTAGCTCTCGAGCTAGATCTGCTCATCTAGATGCGCGCAGAGATCTCGACTGCGCGCGCTAGAAGCGAGACGATCTCACTCGACTATATCATCTCGCTGCAGTATAGCGTCTATAGGCATATCTACTATAATCACTCACTATCTATCGCTATCTATCACTCTCTCTCTCCGTCTCTTCTCCAGATCAGCAGTGTGTAGTGACACCAGACCATATCCGGCTCTTGATGAGGGGGTAGGTGACACAGATAGACATCATGCAGCATGAGGCTCTTGTTATTAGAGTTGCCTGGATTCCTGTTTCTCCTCTTTCCTCTCATCACCTCCTGGCAGTCTAACCATCCGGGCATGAGTAAGAGAGGAGCCGCTGTGTGGGTGTGTGTGTGTGTGTGTGTGTTGTGTGTGTTGTGTGTGTTGTGTGTGTGAGCTGGTGTATGTACATGTAATAGTGTGTGTTCAGTGTGTGTGTACACACCGCATGTGCGTAGCTGCTGTAGGAGGTGAAGGGCAGCGCGAGCGACCTGCAGGTTGAAGATCCCAAACTGGCGCAACGATCTGCATGCATGCGCCGACGGTGCGCTCCTTGTCCGTGTCGGCAAACATCACCACCAGGTGACGAGGAGCCCTGAGAGAGGAGAGACTCACAGCCCTGAGGAGAGACTCACAGCCCTGAGGAGAGACTCACCAGCACTGAGGAGAGACTCACAGCCTGAGGAGTAGACTCACAGCCCTGAGGAGAGACTCCAGCCTGAGGAAGAATCACAGCACTGAGGAGAGACTCACAGCCCTGAGGAGAGACTACACCCTGAGGGAGGAGAGACTCACAGCCCTTGAAGAGAGACTCACAGCCATGAGGAGAGACTCACAGCCCTGAGGAGAGAGACTCACAGCCATGAGGAGAGACTCACAGCCCTGAGGAGAGACTCACAGCCCTGAGGAGCGACTAACAGCCCTGAGGAGAGGACTCACAGCGCTGAGGAGAGACTCACAGCCCTGAGGAGAGGAGAGACTCACAGCCCTGAGGAGAGAGACTCACAGCCCTGAGGAGAGACTCACAGCCTGAGAGAGGAGAGACTCACAGCCCTGAGGAGAGGAGAGAGACTCACAGCCCTGAGGAGAGGACTCACAGCCCTGAGGAGAGACTCACAGCCCTGAGGAGAGACTCACAGCCCTGAGAGAGGAGAGACTCACAGCCCTGAGGAGAGACTCACAGCCCTGAGGGAGGAGAGACTCACAGCCCTGAGGAGAGACTCACAGCCCTGAGGAGAGACTCACAGCCCTGAGAGAGACTCACAGCCCTGAGGAGAGACTCACAGCCCTGAGGAGAGACTCACAGCCCTGAGAGAGGGAGACTCACAGCCCTGAGGGAGGAGAGACTCACAGCGCTGAGGAGAGACTCACAGCCCTGAGGAGAGGAGAGACTCACAGCCCTGAGGAGAGACTCACAGCCCTGAGGAGAGACTCACAGCCCTGAGGAGAGACTCACAGCCCTGAGGGAGGAGAGACTCACAGCCCTGAGAGAGGAGAGACTCACAGCCCTGAGAGAGGAGAGACTCACAGCCCTGAGGAGAGACTCACAGCCCTGAGGAGGAGAGACTCACAGCCCTGAGGGAGGAGAGACTCGCAGCCCTGAGGAGAGACTCACAGCCCTGAGAGAGGAGAGACTCACAGCCCTGAGGAGAGACTCACAGCCCTGAGGAGAGACTCACAGCCCTGAGGAGAGACTCACAGCCCTGAGGGAGGAGAGACTCACAGCCCTGAGGGAGAGAGACTCACAGCCCTGAGGAGAGACTCACAGCCCTGAGGAGAGGACTCACAGCCCTGAGGAGAGACTCACAGCCCTGAGGGAGGAGAGACTCACAGCCCTGAGGAGAGACTCACAGCCCTGAGGAGAGACTCACAGCCCTGAGAGAGGAGAGACTCACAGCCCTGAGGAGAGACTTCACAGCCCTGAGGAGAGACTCACAGCCCTGAGGAGAGACTCACAGCCCTGAGAGAGGAGAAGACTCACAGCCCTGAGAGAGGAGAGACTCACAGCCCTGAGGAGGAGAGACTCACAGCCCTGAGGAGAGAGACTCACAGCCCTGAGGAGAGACTCACAGCCTGAGGAGAGGACTCACAGCCTGAGGAGGAGACTCACAGCCTGAGAGAGAGAGACTCACAGCCCTGAGGAGAGACTCACAGCCCTGAGAGAGGAGAGACTCACAGCCCCGAGGAGAGACTCACAGCCCTGAGAGAGGAGAGACTCACAAGCCCTGAGGAGAGGACTCACAGCCCTGAGGAGAGACTCACAGCCCTGAGGAGAGGACTAACAGCCCTGAGGGAGGAGAGGACTCACAGCCCTGAGGGAGGAGAGACTCGCAGCCCTGAGAGAGGAGAGACTCGCAGCCTGAGAGAGGAGAGACTCGCAGCCCTGAGGAGAGACTCACAGCCCTGAGGGAGGAGAGACTCACAGCCCTGAGGAGGAGAGACTCACAGCCCTGAGAGAGGAGAGACTCACAGCCCTGAGAGAGGAGAGACTCACAGCCCTGAGAGAGGAGAGGAACTCACAGCCCTGAGAGGAGGAGAGACTCACAGCCCTGAGGAGAGACTCACAGCCCTGAGGAGAGACTCACAGCCCTGAGGAGAGACTCACAGCCCTGAGGAGAGACTCACAGCCCTGAGGGAGGAGAGACTCACAGCCCTGAGGAGAGACTCACAGCCCTGAGAGAGGAGGAGAGACTCACAGCCTGAGGAGAGACTCACAGCCCTGAAGAGAGACTCACAGCCTGAGGAGAGACTCACAGCCCTGAGAGAGGAGAGACTCACAGCCCTGAGGAGAGACTCACAGCCCTGAGAGAGGAGAGAATCACAGCCCTGAGGGAGACTCACAGCCCTGAAGAGAGGACTCACAGCCCTGAGGAGAGGACTCACAGCCCTGAGAGAGAGAGACTCATAGCCCTGAGAGAGGAGAGACTCACAGCCCTGAGGGAGGAGAGGACTCACAGCCCTGAGAGAGGAGGGGAGAGGACTCGCAGCCCTGAGGAGAGGAGAGACTCACAGCCCTGAGGAGAGACTCACAGCCCTGAGGAGAGACTCACAGCCCTGAGAGAGAGGAGAGACTTACAGCCCTGAGGAGGACTCACAGCCCTGAGGAGAGACTCAGAGCCACTGAGGAGAGACTCACAGCCCTGAGAGAGGAGGAGACTCACAGCCCTGAGGAGAGACTCACAGCCCTGAGGAGAGGGACTCACAGCCCTGAGAGAGGAGAGAGGAAGAGACTACAGCCCTGAGGAGAGGACTCACAGCCCTGAGGGAGGAGAGACTCACAGCCCTGAGGAGGAGACTCGCAGCCCCGAGGAGGAGACTCACAGCCATGAGAGAGGAGAGACTCACAGCCCTGAGAGAGGAGAGACTCACAGCCCTGAGGAGAGACTCGCAGCCTGAGGAGAGACTCACAGCCCTGAGAGAGGAGGAGACTCACGCCCTGAGGGAGGAGAGACTCACAGCCCTAGGAGGAGAGACTCACAGCCATGAGGAGAGACTCACAGCCCTGAGAGAGGAGAGACTCACAGCCCTGAGGAGAGGAGAGACTCACAGCCCTGAGGAGGAGAGACTCACAGCCTGAGGAGAGAGATCGCAGCCATGAGGAGAGACTCACAGCCCTGAGGAGAGCTGAGAGGACTCACAGCCTGAGAGGCATGAGAGAGGAGAGACTCACAGCAGTGAGGAAGAGACTCACAGCCCTGAGGAGAGATCACAGCCTGAGAGAGGAGAGACTCACAGCCCTGAGAGAGAGAGAGAGGACTCACGCCCTGAGGAGAGGACTCACAGCCCTGAGGAGAGACTACAGCCCTGAGGAGAGACGAGAACACAGCCCTGAGGAGGAGAGACTCACAGCCCTGAGGAGAGGAGAGACTCACACGCCCTGAGGGAGGAGAAGCGACTCACAGCCCGAGAGAGAGACTCACAGCCCTGAGGGAGGAGAGACTCACAGCCCGAGGAGGAGACTCACAGCCCTGAGGAGAGACTCACAGCCTGAGAGAGGGAGAGACTCAAGCCCTGAGGAGGAGAGACTCACAGCCCGAGAGAGAGACTCACAGCCCTGAGGAGAGACTCACGCCATGGAGAGGAGAGCTCACAGCCCTGAGGGAGGAGAGACTCACAGCCCTGAGGAGGAGACTCACAGCCCTGAGGAGAGACTCACAGCCCTGAGAGAGGAGAGACTCACAGCCTGAGGAGAGACTCACAGCCTGAGGAGAGACTCACAGCCCTGAGGAGGAGAGACTCACAGCCCTGAGGAGGAGAGACTCACAGCCCTGGGAGGAGAGGAGACTCACAGCCAGAGGAGAGACTCACAGCCCTGAGGAGAGGACTCACAGCCCTGAGGAGAGACTCACAGCCACCTGAGGAGAGAGAGACTCACAGCCCGAGAGAGAGAGACTCACAGCCCTGAGGAGAGACTCACAGCCTGAGGAGAGGACTCACGCCCTGAGGAGAGACTCACAGCCCTGAGGAGAGACTCACAGCCCTGAGCGAGAGACTCACAGCCATGAGGAGAGACTAACAGCCCTGAGAGAGGACTCACAGCCCTGAGGAGAGACTCACAGCCCGATGAGGAGAGACTCACAGCCCTGAGAGAGAGACTCACAGCACTGAGGAGAGAGAGAGACTCACAGCCCTGAGGAGAGTGGACTCCCAGTCCCTGAGGAGAGACTCACAGCGCTGACGGGAGAGACTCACAGCCATGAGG